>DWFT01000327.1:0-12479 GCA_018246795.1 Microceris patrobas patrobas
GGGGGGTTACTACCTCCCTTTGCCTCCCCTTTCAGGGATTCCGGCGTGGTGGTTCCGTTTTTCTTTTTTTCCTTTTCAAGTTTCGAACGCGGAATTTGTCGCGTTCAATGTATGAATGTAAACATTAAGTTGTACGCGCGTTGTCAAAATTTCGAACGTAGCTTTTTAGTGAGCTTCTCATCAAGTGTGCCACGGTGGTCGCCCACCTGCCTACCTATACAGTGACTTGTTTTAGACATATTAATGTGTGAATATCTAAAAGGTATAGTGAATAATAATTTATTTTATTGACTATCTGTTCGCAGTAAATTAAAGCTGTGCCTTAGTTTTTTCTATGTAGGTAGCACGTATAAGGATTATTGTAAACTAAGAGCAAACATTCTGAAATAAAAATTAATTGCGGAACGGACGAGTTCAAAACACACGTAACAAGAGTTGTTTTCAGTACAAAGAGATACGTTATGTTTTCAACTACACTTCACAATTGTACCTGAACGATACGGACACGGCAGGTATTACGGGATGATGACACTTACCCACGATCCCGTGGAACCCCAACGCTTGAGCCTCTTCCCGAAAATGTTTTGGCACTGCGACAAGCACGACACGGACGCCGCCGGCTGAATTTTACCACTAAAACTTTCACCCCTGTCCAAAGTCATTCTTGTGCGAATATACTTTCACTGAAACGTTCAAAACTATGTCCAAGTTCTCATTTATGAGGACCTTTATCAAATACAAACAAACAAAGTCACAAACGCGCGCGCGTATGTCAACGTTGCGAAGTATAAGATGACTTTAGGCTCGGGCCGCGTGCGACCGCTCCGCCGGTTGCACGTTGAGTGCCGGCATCGCCATTTTCCACTTGCCGGGAAAGCCGCCCCGCGCCGCCCTAACAATCCCGATCAGTGCTCACTTATTTTTTTACATTAGAATAATTTTTGGTATTTTTAGCACAGCCTCGGTTCTACGGAAATGATGCTGTTGCAATCGGAAATCTGAAATAAGCTCGTCAGGTTCTCAATTCGAAAATTTGCTGAGGTAATTCTTATTTAAGTGCTTACGCTTCGAAATATTACAGTATCGTATGGAAATTTATTTTTTTAGCTTGCTACGTGTTTATGACCTATTTCTGCCAATTGAAAAAAGCTGAAAGCAATCGGAACATCGCAAAACCTTTATTTACTGGCTGGCTCAAGGTTACAAGGCAATTTTCTTAAAAGTTCAAAACACGACACGCCAGTAAATCAACGTCTATGGTTTATTAATTGGATTTTTCCACGAGCGCCGCTGAATATGAAGGTAAATCTAAAATTAAATGTCAGCTTTTTGCCCCAATTCAATTTTACTTATATAATAGTCCTTAACCTTTATTTCGTAATATTACATTATAACTAAATAAGGGTTGACTGGTAGAGAATAAATAGTTCTTGGCATTCACCCGTCATGAAATCAATAAAGAGTAAATAAATATAAACAGAATCCCAATTATTTGTTATATATATTTGTTTGTGTAATAAGTTTATTTAACCTTATGTTATTTACTACGAGTAATACGTATATTACTCTCGCACACAAAGACAACGTCCATTACATACTTTTGTCGTGGTTCTTTGATCTTTCATAGGAACGACTCGTGTTTATTATGAAATTTTAATAATTCATATGTACATGTACAGAATAGTAAAAATAATATCCCTTATTGGTAGCCGGCCACGCGGAATATAAGTAATAATTAATTAGGTCTCACACAATGGAGTCTTATCGTTGGATAGCGATCTCTATCAGACAATCTTTGTGCAGCAGTGAAGAAACAAAAATGAAATAGAGAAGGTAGGTTGCACGAAATCCTACATACACGTACACATGTGTGGTTTAGCGCCTCGAGATGCCTATTTTCATTCCCTACTATGTGTATCGTAACCTCGAAAGTAACAGTATTATCATATTCAAAGTACGCACTGCACCATTCGGTCCAAGCTTCGAACTATCTATAGCCGATGTATTCTCAACGGATACCTGCGTGCGAGTTTGTATTAACATTTAAATTGAAACAGCGCAACTAGTTATCCAGTTGGAGCATAGAGGTGCGCTCTATATTAAATTTACCTTGGGAATTGACATAGGCATCCTGGTAACTGTGTAATAAAAATAATACCCAAACAATGCAATGACAACGCGTTCTCACTTTAACATTTCTATTATTATACTATTACACTGTTACAGGGTAGACAGAGAGCACAGCAAGTGTCCGAAAACGGCGTACATGTGTGAAATGAGTAATGAATGAAGAAGAAATATGCCAGGTCTGTAAGAGCAAATACTAAATACACTTTTCGCTCTCTTTCTGTGATATATCTCTATCTATAGATAAAATTCATTTCGTGTTTCGTACATGGGTGGTCCTCTAGTTTTGTGGCTCGTTCTAATAAATTTTCGTTTTGAGCAAATTAAAAAAAAAGTCGAATCGAACTCTAACAGATGCTGCTAATCGAGTCTATTGCCTATAGTGCTAGAATTCGATCTAACTAATAAGAATGTCAAAAACTTAACACTCAATCGGAGTAGGCCGTCACTCGAAGCGCTCCAAAAGTGGATAGCTGCGGGAACTCGGTCACGGTCACGGGCTAGGGTGGATCGCGAACTGGGACGCGCCCTCGCGCCGAGATACAGCGTCTTTAATGTCACGATGTATCTAGTCTCATACCCCCTCCACCAACCCCCTGCGACAAAGGTCCGAAGCTGACACACGCTTTTGTGAATCTATCGGATAATGAAGCGGGGGGGCTTCCAGGGGACCTGAATTTGATGACGTAATCAATCGCTAAATTGGGTGCAAACAATACGTGTTCAATTTACATCGAATTTGTTTTCCTATCTATATTTAAAAAAGTGCACATTTTACAGTAATTATTAAAATAAGCTTTTTTAGATATATTTTATTTGTATATGATAAACAGCGATGTTTGATATAGTTCAATAATATGATATTTATTACATGTATGTAAGTATATATAATAGAAATAGGTCACGGTTACGAATAGAAGTGTTTACTGAGGTTTGATATGTCTCCTCGGGCCAAACAAAACATCGAGGTCTAGAAGAACCTCGAAAGAACCAATATATATTTAAAAGTAAACATACAAGGAGCTACAGGTCGCATTATACGATATATCTATGAGAAAAAGGTTTTCGAAGATTTTTAAAAGGAAATGTAACTAATAGTCACAAATTTGATGAAAATTGTTCCAACAGTTTAAAAATATTAAATTAGAAATAGATTCTTATATGAACGTAGGATAAATAATACCACTTTACCGTCTTCTTGGGTTAACCAGATTGTGAATTAATTGTGAGCAAATAAATGGACTCCTATTTTCGGTCGCACTTAAAAACAGGACTTTAATAAGGTTCAGGTGTAATAATATCTACTGAACATATTTTTCTATAATGAAACGTCATTCTATTGTAATCATAACGTTAAGACATACTTTTGACAGTGGCAAACGAGATTTATGTTTTTCGTATTTGAAATTCGCTTTATTTAATCATAGATCATACAATAAAAAGCACCATATACTTGTACATCTAAGAGTAGGTAGGATTGTCATGACGCGCGGTAGCTAGGGTGACATAATCGAAGCTGAAGTCAAAACATGACGGCCGAGAATACCACTCACCCCATGTCGTCTACCCCCAACTGTATCCACGGTAGAATCGCGCGTTGGGCTTAACCTACACTCCCTGCGGTATATCTTCCATACAATATGCATAGGTAATAAACGTACATGGAACAAAACTAGTTAAATATAGAGCACCTAAGCATGTGCTTGTATCCTAGTACAAACACAGAGAATTTAGAACTAGTATGCTATGTTAACTGCGACAGGTGTGTAATCAATTTAATTTTTAATTTAAACTCTTCGTAGATCGCCTTTCTCAGTCTAATAACTAAAAATAGCAAACATTATATAAGAGGGACTGCGCGCTGATGATTTACCTGCGCTGAAAATTACATATAATAGACTAACTATATAACAAATTTTAATTCCATACACATTTTATCTCTACGTTTCCATTGTAGGGGATGAATTTCATAAAATCCCTTTTAACCCTAATTTATTATATTTTTGGTATGTCTTTTGTTGACATCCGAGCTTACGTTTAAGGCATTGTTCACACCCGTCGCACGCTGCGCGCGGCATACGCGTACACAGGGAAAACTATTAACATTACATCCGTTATGTATCGATATGTTCGTTCAAAACGAGTCCGTTCGACCATATACGTAACGATAGCGCTCTCCCAGTTCCACTGTGATATATAAATGCGTCTATTTAAAATTTGTTAATTTGTTCCTACAAGTACTTAGTAATTAATTACAAATGTGTTGTTATTATTTTTCCTCGTTCATTGATCAAGACATCTCTATGTTTCGTTTATCTGACGGCGTTTCAGCTTTCGAGCCGAGCTGTCGAGTTTGCTAGCATTCGACGTGAACGAGTCCTTACAATCCATGTTCACATGGAAAAAAGCGAAGGAATTCAATTACGAAAACGCCTCGCACTAATTCCGATTCCGATCAGATTAAACACGAACTTGCGTAACATTCACCGTCCGACCACCTCAAACATTGGCGGCTCTACCTAGAGCTGTATGTACATACATATATATATACATCGCCACTAGTAATGGCGAGTTGTGAAAACATTTTGTTTCGGAACAATCTTTTATCTCTGAACCATATCTTATTCCGGTATTCATAGACCTTATGTAATCCTTCACGATATAAATATGTATGTACCTACTCCTCTTAACATTTAAATGTGTTTAAGTATGAACGTGATTTAAAATTAATACAAATTTATCTAAATAGTTGGTTGTGAAAATTGTTTCACATTTAAATTTAAACACTTTTTTTTATTTATTTCGAGTTAAATATACCTATGTATCAGTTTTATTGACTTCGAATTTATAATTTTTTAGAGTCTAAGATATGTTAAATTAAAAGATTATAAGACGATATAAATTAAGTAATACAATGAAATAAACATATATCAGAAAAAAACTGTTTTGATTTTTTACAGAACTTTAATTAGGAGTTAGAGACGTACAGGACTTTACAGAGTGCAATTTAAACGATAAAACAAAATGGCGGAGATTCGCTGGTTCATAAATAAACATTCCAACATAAACATAATATTAGTTCATTCCAGTTTTCTTTTCAAAAAGAAAGATATATGTTGATATTCCAATAATATAACAATAACATAAATTCATGATTTTTTGGTTCAAGTAGAGACACAACGGAATTTTTACATTTTTAAGCGGAGTACACGTGAGATAGATGTACTCTGTCAGATGTGGCTATATATTTCTGCGAATAGCTCGGCGAATTGATGTCAACACATTTAAAGTAATATTAAGATTGATAATAATTGATAGCGCGGCTAGATACATTATTTTAAAAACCACTCGCAGCATCAATGTATCAAATGTAAAATTGTTTACAATCTTTCTTCAGTTCAATCTGTTATTACACAACTTTTACGGGAACAATAAATTTACACGAGCGAATGTAAAGCGTGCGTTCGACCGAGCAGAGTGAGCGACTGCGATAACATTTTTATGTACATAGGTACATTCATGTACCTAGGTACCTTCATTTTGATTTCTTCATGACCCTTTAATGTATATTAAGCAAAATATATTAAACTTATTCATTATTTGTTTATAAAAAGAATAGAAGCGGCCATAATATATTAGGAGGTAAATTCTAATTAAACCACAAATTTATTAGGAGGTAAATTCTAATTAAACCTCCTAATTAAACCACACTTTTTTTAAATTTTGTTCAAATTTACGCATTAACAGTATCGCTATGTTTCACGACACTCCACAAGCATATTTCGAAATGCACTTACAACTATAAACATACCTATGTTATAAATCTACATAGTATAAAGTTGACTGCCTCGTTGGTCGAGTGGTTGCAAGGGCGACTGCCGATCGGGAGGTCCTGAGTTCAAACCCCAGGTTGGGTACTATTGGATTTTTCTAATTTAGAATTTCTATAGTGATTCGGAGTCTGAATGTGTGCCCGGTGTATGGCAATACGCTCACCACCTATTCCATGGGACGTAAACGTAACTGGTGAAATTTGGGAGCATATTACACTCTTCTGCCTACCCCTTAGATGATTATAGGTGTGATGTAACGTTTTTTTACGTTTAGAGTATAATACGCAATCGTACTATGTAGTAGATAGAACGCCCCCCCCACCCCTCTCCCACCGCGTTACAAATAACTCCGAGTGAACAATAAATATCGTCGGCCATCTTTCCGCGTTTTGTTTTATTTTCCCAGCGTTGATTCATTACTGCAGGAGCGTGTCGCACACTAAATGGATATTCCGAGTTTTAGTGGAAATAGTGCGAATGACCGTAACGCTGAACGAGAGAGCTGTGTGACTGGAGTGTTTCACTGAAAGAACGTATTTCAACTGTGAAATGAACTATATAACAAAAAATAAATATAACTATTTATAGCAAATACAGTATTATTTTCATCATTATAAAATTATGGCCGTTAATATTATATAATTAAATATTAAAACTTAAAAGTGATTCTACAGTTATTATATACATAGCTGTGCCCAGCGCGCGTTTCTACGCCAACAAGTAAAATAAATTAATATCATATTCGTTTCCCCTGTGTGAAAATTTCCGTTAAACAATTATGTTTCCATAGCCAGTGTGTTTCCGGTCTAGGTGATTTGTCAATTGTAAACACTAAAACAGAAAGACTAATAATTAAGACCTTTAACATACGATACATAGTAATGTAACAAGTGATTACAAAAACACCTGCAACTTTATTCGAGATTTATCGAAGACAGCAGATTGACAACTACGAGTATGTCCAAGTCTCGTTGCTTGCATCACGTAACGAAACTCAGTTCGCTTGCTAGTTTGCTGCTTACTACGTTATCATCTTAACAATAATACGGTGAAGACTAGTAATAGATATCGCTAATATGAAAATCACACTGAGCAACGCAAAGCTCAACCGCTCAAGCCGCACGACCGCAAGGGACAATTGGAAACTTTCAACGGAACAGCGACTAGTGGGTAATTTACTGCCGGCCCCGAGAAAAATTTCCTCCAACCTTTTCACCTTCGAGATACCTCACCGCAAATAAACATTATTCGGCTGAGTAAGCCACGCAGCCGAGCTCTCCTCGCCGCGTTTATTTAGTCGTGAAGATAAATAAACATTGTTGCAATAAATAACATTCGATACTTAGTTAGATTCGATCGTCGTTAGGAGGAATTCTATAATACTTTATCTCTATTTAATTCATAAGCGCCAATAAAATTTGAATTTCGAACATTTCAACGTTCATTTAGCCCACGCGAAGTAGCAATGCGGTCGAAGGAGCTTGCGAATATGACGCGGAATTCAAATAGTACTAGATAAAACATGTACGAATATTGGATGGCAGGAAATTCGTATAAAATTAACATGGATTTTCTCATATTTTCTGTGTAATAAGAAAATAATTTCATGTATGTTAGTAAACTGTTCCCGAAACTCCCACGCTATAGTCGTAGTCATTGAACACGTAAAAATGTTGACATTGTACAATCTCCAACGTTATGTTAATAGAGGTAATATCAAGTAAGGAAAATGTATGTATAACCTACGCGCGAATCATACTTGGGTTCAGGTCACTGATCTATAGCTACTGAAGCGAGATTTTACTCGGAAAGCACTAAACTTTGATTACGAGAGACAAATTTAGTACACGAGGTTGAAGTGCGAAAAAGATCAAACTAACAAACCATACGTAAACATCGTTTATAATAATATTATATTATCACGAAATACGTGGGAGCGTTTTCCAAATGAAGGCTTTTAGAACTGTAGAGTTAAATAACATAAAAATAATGACAAGTTTTGACAATTTTTTAAATACACAAATATTTTATCACGAATTTAATTCCACTAAAACACCAAGTGTTTACACGTTCTGTAATCTAAGAATCATAGGTACGGAATCAGGTTCGCGAATCAATTGTTGATTCGAAATGAGATTGTGTGAATACATTATTTTTTATTCTCTATTCTAAAAATATACGAAACGTTGTTCAGAGTACGCGTTTAAATATGTACACTATAACCGAAAACTTTACGCTATCACAAGTCTATTGTGATTGAGTTAAAGGCTTATTCTAACAATTTCTAGGAAATCGACACGAAATGTGTACCTATAGAATCTATCGGCGCTACGAGCACGTTAGGGAATATCTTGTATTGAAATGTTAATGAACTCTCCTTTTGGGATGATTCAATATATAACTATGACGGCAGAGCGAACGACCTTTTCCATTTACGTGAAGCTTTATAGGTGCCCGCCTCCTGTAGGAATGTACTTGATCCTCGTAATAAAATATCTGTAGTGTTTATATTTGAAATTCGGAGTAACTGAATTTATACAAACAAGTTCATAAACTGACTAATATTATATTAACTTCTTTTCCTCGTTTATTGAAATTTAGTAATTTATTTATAACTCAAAGCTCCTAATGTTTGGCGGCCGTAAACAAATAAAAAATATATCTCATTTTTATTTCAGGAGTTGCATTTTCAGTCAGTTGCAGTTTCAGAGCAGGTTAAGAAAAAATTTTTTTTTTCTTTGATAACATTGTTCTACGTTTATGGAGGCTTAAATATTTCACGGAATTGTTATAAGTACTAAATAGTATGTCCAGTAATTGGTTTGTAACATCCTATAATTAAAAGCGCGCAGTGCTATTTCAAATCCACACTATCATCGATGCAGCCATGTCAAATAGACCCTTCAGTCAATACCAATTGTGAGGCCAGGACATCAATGTAATCACAATCAGCACAAAGCGTAGAGTGGCGATAGAGCGTAATATATGTACTCGTATATATGAGTCATATACGATATCTATTAGCGGCATTGCCACGTGTTGCCGGCACTACGGAGATGTCTCGAGGCGACTAGTATCGAACTTATTTATAGTACGCGCGCCCCTCAAACATCAGAACATAGACCGCAAGTGGGACGGACGTGGCCGGTACGTCCTTGCAACGCGATTCCGTGTTGGACGACCAATCGAACGCACATTCGAACGACATAAACAAACGGTTGTTAATCGGTTGTTAAGTATCCAGTGTATTGTTGATACTAACACAAAAAGTAAAAAAAATTAATAGTCTATTTTTCAATATTTTTCCTACTATCATTGACTTTACCCCCGCCATTAAAATATAACCATGTACACTTTGCATACACATGATTAACATTCCGCGCTCTCCATGTATCCCTATAACGTGTTACTCGTAAGAAGCATAAAGAGAACGCTTAGAATTTTCACTAAGGATCCTCGTAACGGGACTCCGAGCAAAAGTTTCTTTTGGCTAGTTTTAGATGTACGTAGCACTTACCCTAATGGCATACAATATATGTACATACAATATATGTATATACGTAGCACGTCAGTAACTAAGCCGCAGTGGACATCAACAGCCAAGTAATACACGCAATTCGGTAACAAATACATTGTTACACCGGTAAATAAACATGTCATTTGTATGCGCATACGGACGAGAGATTATCGACGATAGCGTATTCAAATATTTAATGTACTCTTTAACGGCATTCGAATAAAGTTTTAAAATGACAGCGATAGAACAAAGAGCATACATATAAGTAAGATACATACCTACGAGTACATCGGAGACGAAGATAAAGACCGATGAAATAGAGACATACCTGTAACAAACAATAAATAATCATTAGTATTAATCAAAAGTGATAATAGAATAATTTACAGTGCAATGGTTTTAATTAGTGTCATTAAAAAATATCAACCTTGTAATGGCTACCATTTCTAATTACTTGCTACTCCGTTGTCACATTAAATAGCCTATGTTTGATACACAGAACGACTCTCCAGACGTGTTACAGGAGTTTCAAGACGTTACAACTTTGTGCACAAGTGTACTAAATAAAGCATTTGGAACATATCTCATAGAAATTCAGGCCATTTAATCATACGAGACGCGTTAATCATTATAACACAAATACTAATGCAGTATAACTCAAAAAAGCTCATATATAAAATGATCGTATTTAATTACGAGTATATCGAAAACCAGCGTAAATAAACATGCTTTTTAAACATTCTTTCCGACGAATGATTGGCAACAGACACGCGTTCACCGACGAACGCAAATATGTACATACATATATATTTATTAGAAGAGAATAAAAAAATCTCATTTGTTATTAAAATATTCCAAATCAAAGCGAGTTTGATCTCAAAACTCTAACGCAAGTCGATAAACATGTCACTGACTCTTCGGTAGCAAAAATGACGGAAACATTCCATAACTTTTTTCTCTAGACACCTCATTTCCGCAAAAGATGTTATACAAATTTCATAGAAAAATATGTGTGTTTACATATGAGAATAGTTTTTTTTAATCTCATTCATAAATTGTTTTAATACATACATAATTTCAGCATGTTGATCGTCTGAAGTTCAATGCCAATCATGTAAAATATATCTTTTAAAATAAGTGATGCAAATGTATAGTTTTTCTGATAATTCAATTAAAGTGTCCATAGCTTAGGTCTAAAAGATATAAATAATAGTACTAATTGCAAACAAACATAATAAATAATAGACTATCACGCGTTTATAAGAATATAAAATCATTAAAACAGGCAAAAACACAAACATGAGATTACTAAAATCAGAAACGTGGATCTAAGCTTCCCACACTTTTTCCACCTGATGACTCTCTAAGGCCGAACTAATCGGTCGTTTGTTTTGATTACCAGTTAATCCGCTGTTCATAGAAACAACGGACCGTTAAAGATTAGTAGGTATTCGGTTTGATATAATTGAAGTGTCTAGATAATGTTTCAATTTAGGAGAGCTAATTTAAAATTGGCCGATGAGAGAGGAAAAAGTAGATCAAGCACTGGGTGACCTAGTGAAGTCTGTTTCAGTTATTATTATAAATGAACTACTGAATGGAACATTGTGAGAATTTTTTGTCGAAAAGCACCTTTTACGCCCCCGACTATGATCGCATGGACGACACCATCACTAGTACAGCCAACAAGTTTCGTTTATCCATTATTTATATTGTATTCGTTCATCTATTAGTTAGTTATATTGTTTATTTCTGATACAATAAATGTCTTAAGATTGAAGTTAGGTACTTGTAAGTTATCGTCGCACAAAATCACATCCAAATTAGTTATCGGGAATAGAAAAGCGATTCGATTGAGATTAATAAATATAATCAGTGCTGTGCACACCTTGGAATGCATAAACGGCAGACTGTAAGTGTAACATTGCTCGTTACACAAATAAATGCATGAAAACCTGTAATGTCTACGGAAAATCAATATAATATTGTGCTATATTGTAAACTGGTTTAAAGAAGTTGCTAAGGGCATAATTATCTAAGTTATGGGTCGTTATAATCGAAAATAGAAAGTACAAACGCATTTCGGTCTGATCCCGAGCGCGTGTTACGAGAATAGTCTGTTTTATATTGGTTTATAATAGCACGAACGATGCGGTTTTGCGCGAATAAGATCTATCTCGAATTACTCGAGGATTCAATTCCGCACTTCGCGTTGCAGCCGTCTTTCATAATGTACACCGTAATGCAGAAATTGTACGTGCTGTTGTTGGACCGCGAGTAAAATGGGTCGCGTGTGGGTCGCCTAAGCTGATGTCCCGTGGATCAGACGGGATGAGGCCGTCGACCGTCGCACGGCGAGCTTCCCAGTCGTCGTCTAACCCACTTCACGCCCACAATACTTCTCGGTATCGTTAACGAGACGTCTCAGATCTATGCGATCTGATCTAACAACTCGTAACACATGTACGAGTATGTAACGTAATACGGCTCGTTCATTCGCGGCCGCGGTTCTGATGTTTTTCATACGAACATCGCAACTAACTAGGTTACAGTTTAACAATAAAAGATGTGGGGCTATAAAACTGTTTAATTGTTTGCTTGAAGGCGATGGCGCCTAACGAATTCGTAGAGATGTCTGTACCGGATTTAGTTCGCGAAGTCGAGAGCTCTCAATCTTAGCGAAAGAGGCCAAGTTCGTCCGTTTTGTTACCTGCGTCCACGGTGATCTAGAATGGTTGCAGCGATTGGTTTTATAAGGCTAATGTGGCGCTTTGCAAGTTCCTTTTGTCGATTGGCGCCGCCGCCGCGCGCCGGATCAGGAAGCTTGTTAAGTAGGTAGCTTAAGCTAGTGGGAACTGTTTCAGCACCTACGCGCGTTGCGTAATGTTTAAATAATTTATTATTATCAATTAAGTTAGCGAATTCATACAATTTAATAGAATATAATGTCCACATTTAAACATGTTTTAGGACATTTCCGTGCGTGAGACTATTATAATATC
>DWFT01000328.1:0-12478 GCA_018246795.1 Microceris patrobas patrobas
CACTTGACCAGGGTGGCAGACTATGGCCTTAACCCTTTTAATTTGAGAGGAGACCCGTATTCCAACAGTGGAATTGTAATGGGTTGAATAAAAAATAAATAAATGTAAAAAATATTGAAGTGGACAACTTAAACCTGCTCTTGAGTCCCGTGACGTCACTCGTGCGGGATAGTTGTGTAGATCTGTTGATTTATCGCAGTAACATATTTTGTTTACGAAAACTGTCCATGCCAACCGGCCGTCGGGCCGGCGTCGCAGCTACCTGATCTTACGTGTTTCTGCAGTCTTACGTTCTTCAGTTCTTACGTGTTTCTGCAGTCATTTTCTAGAAAAAATACGTGTATGGTTTTAAAGTTTATTACGTCTATCTGTCCAGGCAGGTATCGTCATAGCTCACCTGTCTGTGATAAACCGGCCCGATGGTTGCTGCATCTAACGGATCAATTAGTAAACGTTTTAGATTCTCAAGATTCAACTGATATTTCCGTAAATGACGATCGACTTTAACACTGTGTGCCTTTGCCTACGACTAGGTACTGAACATGTCCTGGCAACATTCTATTCACTAATTTTGTTTAGAAATGTATGAGTAAATATACATGACGATCGTACACTGTATGCATTAGAAAAAGTACCATAGGTGTGTTTTTATCCAGCGGCCTCGGTTCCGGATCGAATGCTCCTTGGTACGATTGTTATGATAATGAACGCATCGTCCTTTTTCTATTTAAATTATGTAACAAGTCTAAAGAAAGCTTTTAAGCTCTATTAAGAGCCACGAACTTTCAACATTGACGCCGGCAATTGAGGGTACGTGACGAAAATTTTCATTACAATTTTATTTATTATTTAATATTTCATTTATTATTTTATTTATTATTTAATATTTCATCATTTAAGTTCTTTCGTTCAAAGTCTAATTGTTAATTATTATTTTATGGTACTTTTCAATTTAAAAAGAAATTTATGCTAATAGTCATTTTCGCCAGTTGTACGCATCTTACGGGAACACGTGCGGTGGAGCGAATCTCTACACTGTTTTTAATAAGTATGTACTCGTAATCACTGAAATATGTGAGAAGTAAATATGCAAGTACGAGTCATACTATAAATACATGTTTTTTATTGTATATGACGTTAGGCATGTGTGGCCCGCCACGAGACGGTCGGTCGGGTAGGTACACACTGGGAGGTCAAAATGAGGCTGTGTTTACTTGCTCTAACGTCGTTGTGCGGTTATAAAAGTAAAACGAAGAGTAGAAAAGCCTGCTAGAGGTTGATAACTGACGTCTTCGAGCGGGTAAATAATCTTTTCTTGCGTTACATTTGGTGCATAGTGTGACTGTAAAAAAAAAAAAAGGAAAAGACCGAATTAAATAACTGAGAGTAGACATAATATGGGCCAGTACACAAGTTTCTTAAGTTATGAGCCAAATGATTCAGAAAATTACAAAGAGCAAATACACGATTTAGGGGGATTCCCTTAATTGAAAGAAAAATACACCCAACAATTATCGAAGTAAATATGGAATTAGTCGTAACATTAGAATTAAAAAGAAAAATTATAAGCTTTACTTTTCAAGTTCGAAGAAATTAGTTTGTGTTTACTGGATTTGCATATAAAATATGATAAATGCATACTAGCTTCGTTGCTTTTGATACTAAATCATAAGACGAAAAAACTAGAGCGGATATTTTTAAATTCACAAGATAATTGTCAAAATAAAATAATATTGAAACAGGTGTCTACGGCGCGTACGGTGATCATTCTTTATTTATTTTTTGTGGGTAGATACGGCTTACATTGAAGTGTTGACAAATACATTTATTTGTATGAAGATATGTGTAGGTGTGCAGTTAACACTACAAATAATGAAGTTTCTTAGGTATATTTGTATGAATATATGTGTAGGTGCTCAGTTAACATCGCAAATAACCAAGTTTGTTATATTTGTATGAATATATGTGTAGGTGCGTAGTTAACATAGCAAATAACGAAGTTTGTTGTATTTATATGAATATATGTGTAGGTGCGCAGTTAACATCGCAAATAACGAAGTTTGTTGTATTTATATGAATATGTGTGTAGGTGTGCAGTTAACATCGCAAATAACGAAGTTTGTTACATTCCACTTAATATGGCATGCAAAATGTGGTAAGAGCCACATATCATTTAGTGTTTATTCCATTCTGTAATTATTTCCATTCTGTAATTGTATAAATGAAAATGACTATATTTTTCTTAAATATAATTCTTGTACTCTATTCACCTTGTAATACAATTTCAAACTAATAACGTAAGCTTTACTTTAGCTGAGTTAAGGACGTCCACCACACGGCTCTATAATAAATTGAATCGTCAAGTTTAATGAAGCAAACTCAATTTTAACCGGTTTATGTCAATTCGTAATCGTGTTAGTGTTTGTTAGTGTAGTGGATTACCGAAAACTGCGCCACTGATAATTGTCGCTGTCCCAGCAAACTTCGCGTAGCACCAGTTCGCCCTTACATGTTGTTCTTTACATATCACCCAATCCCTCGTTTCGCAAAATTATTTCAAATGGTTCTTACCTACATAATACCTACAATGCGGTGACAATTACCATTTGAACTTGAAACAACAATGTAATCAATTATAAGGCACCGATTAAATGAATGTCTAATTATTCTGATTCTAGTAGGTAGAGAGTGACGGATAATATTAGCGAGAGGTTCGCCGGGGATCGGAGATGTGTAGCGAACTAGCACGAGACCAAGAGATCCGTTTTGGTCGGTTGAATAGTTTAACAGGTGGTCTGTCTGGACGAAGGAGCCAGCAGTGCAGTAGGCGAATGTAACTAATGACGTTGCCAGTGTCGCGTGGTCGCGGCGGCTTCATCGACACTGGCGCGGGCGGCCAGAAATGCTCCGTGACTTAATGCAACAGGAGCATCAAACGAACTTCCCAAACTACTGTGAGATGAAATACTAATTGTGGTGTTTTCAATATTAAACGGTTGTATTTAGGTTTTATATCATATGTATTGAATCTTTGAATAAGATTAAGACATCAGTGGCTTTTTTTTCAGGGTCGATTTTAAATGTCTCTATTTGTACAACGGAAGTAGCAATGAGGTAGATAATACTAAAAGTGAGTATATGTGTTAAATTTAAATGGCGTGGCAACGAAAGCTATTGCAGCATTGAGTTTTATATATGCCGCGAGAGATAAGTTACATTGTTTTGACAGAGATAAGCGATTAGGAAATGAGAACTGGAGCGCGAGACGTGTCCATCGCGCGATACTTGCGCACTTCTCTTCGTACATCACGAGAATAAAGTCATTTTGAATGCACTGCTGTACGTACATTTTTCGAATATATAAACCGGGAATTTGTTTTTATAAACATATGCTACAAATGTTATGTGAACAAGGTAAATGTGATAATGTTATCAAATTTAGAATAACGTAGCTTTCTGTTGTGAAGTTTGATAAAGACCAGGCCGCTTGAGATTACGTTAGTCTCAGGAATTAATCTAAAAGGACACAATTATGTTAACCTTACGTATTTTATCTTGTCACATATTTACATTATTACATATTTTATGTTCGTAACAATTTTAAAGATCGTGGTATATTCAGAATTGTTGTACGACTGCATGATCCTAATCTAATAAAACTGTGTTAAAATTATGTCCAACGTTATCATTTCTTCCATTTTCCGAAAAGTAAATTGAAAAAATGAAAACGTAAATCACAGTGTCAACATTTTAAAATTTGTGTTAACAGGGGCGTAAATAAAATAATTTACGTTTTTTTCAATTCCTTGAGTCGACTTGTAATTATTTTTCCCCGGAACGTGACTTCGAAAAGCGCCGCGAAGCGACAGAAGGTACGAATATTTCACATAAACATTTTGACAACAGAACGCGATTGCATTCATGTTAAGTAGCGATTTGTACATTGTTTGTTTCTGCTTGAAGGGAGGTCTGACTATTTGTTTACATTAACGCGTATAGTGTTCAGAACTAGGTGAAATTAATTACTTTGTGACACAGCAGACATTCAAAGCCAAGGTGCCTGATGCAGGCGCCAAGGGATCATCTGGCTGATAATGGAGTATGATCTCCGAGACCGCGTAGTGTGTATAGAAATAGTGGATGGAAAGCATAAATATCTGATCTATGGGGATAGAGATATTTCGTATTCGATGCCGCCCGCCTACTCCGAAAAAGACCTGGATTGATGATTTAACAATAATGTATTTTTAAAAGGTGTTGACACTTTGTTCTCACAGTGTCCCGTAATGAGCGTGGCAACTTTACAAATAAGTGTACAGATGTAAATGGCTTACAATGAAAATGACGGCCGCAAATTTATTAATGTTGAAGTATTGACAACAAAGTTGCAGGTGATGTCCGGCTGAATGCAGCGCGCGCGCCCACTCGCTGCTTTATAATACCATTGTCTATATGACATTTAGCAACATTATTTTTCGCCCCTTTATTGTTTTACTGCCCAATACGGGTCTATTCTCATTAAGTATAACAAAGGCTCAGAATTCACAGGTCTTCAGAAAACATTAAGGTAAATTTAAGATTTGACGGTTTCCTCGCGATGTGTCCCTTCACTGTTCATGTTTTTTATGTTAAAATAAAAATATAGACATACGACTGTAACGTATGATGTGTTAAAAAATATATAGCCAGAGATAAGATGCAGTCTTTTAAAATCGTAATTTGGCACGTTAATAACTACAACTGGATCTAATTGTCCACGGTTGTTTATAGAAAGTAGTCCCACCTGCTATTGTTTGCGCACAGCCTCCTATAGTTTTTGATCACCTATTTCATTGAATCCAGCGCGCTCTTGGCGGCAATCCTGAGATCACATTGGTCGAGAACAACATTTCGATAAAATCTACTTCATGTTTAGACTCGTTTTATGAAACTCCAGAAGCATATAAATAATAATTCGGTGATCATTATTCGGTCACAATGGAGAAACATTTCAAGTTAATATGATTGAGGAAGTGTAAGGTGAAATCTGTTCTGCTTAGTTGCAAAGAACGCGTGAGGCCTGACGCAGTGACGAGCGGCGCGCGGCCCTCGCGGCCTACCTACACCTTCATGTTTATGGATGTCAACAAGTTACATAGCTATTTGCATGTTATCACGACACTGTATCTGGCAGTCTCGCGCTGTCCACGATTCTGCCCCCACACTTATCTTGCTGCTTGTTTACTATCCGCACTAAATTGGGGAGACACACAACGGGGGATCGCTAAAGTTGAATGGCCAGATTCATAATAACTTGTTGTAAGTAAGGAATAGTGGTATGGTACTGGTCAGTAAAATAAATGTGTTCGAGGTCAAGGCCTGTGAGGGTGGCCACATGTTTCGAAGCGAACACAACAAATGGACAATAATTGGAAGCATGGAGTTAATGGTTTGTTGTCTGATGAGGACATGGTTTTTGTGTAATATTCTATTATTTACAAAAAAAATACCACTGAGTGTTCTATTTAGAATGAAATGAGATTCGCATCCTAACATACGTTACATAACACTACTAGTGTTCGGTGCACAAATCTCAACAAATATGAATCCTTGTTCCTTGTAGCTTACACTAATTTAATACATTCGACGCTAATGTATAGGACAAATCCAACTAAATCAAGATTACTCGACAAGTCCCAACATGGCCGTGACAGAGGACGTATTTATGAATGGGAACAAGGTGGGGCGCAGTTTGCAGAACGACGAGCCACCCTCGTCGAGACACGTTCACGCCAATCTCGTTTAATTAACTCAAATGCCGACGACGAGCGCAATACTAATTCTGCTGTATAATTTATATTCGTTTGCGATTTCCCTCTTCTTCGTTCAGGAATACCATACTGGTAATATCTAGATGTTCTTGAAGTAGC
Organism: Microceris patrobas patrobas; assembly: GCA_018246795.1. NCBI lineage: Eukaryota > Metazoa > Arthropoda > Insecta > Lepidoptera > Hesperiidae > Microceris > Microceris patrobas. Next base: position 5,910 of record DWFT01000328.1, read on the forward strand.
TTTTTAAAAACAAAGTATATTTGTTTATAAAATATGGTGAATAGAACTCGATTCTTGTTTATAACATAACATCACGCTTGTAATCCCCAAAGGGTTAGGCAGAGGAGTGTAGTACACCCCCACGTTTCACCAGTTACGTTTAAGTCCTACAAAGGTGGTAAGCTTATGGCCATACACCGGGGACACATCCAGACTCCGAGTCACTACTAGAAATTCTAAATTGGAAACAATAAACGTATTTCAATCTGAAAATGAAACATAGATTTTGTTGATTTGGTATCATTACATATTTAAACTCACTAGATCTTGTAGAATCAATTAATTAATATCCAAGTTAACCCGTTGCAAGTTGTCTGTCATCGATTTTATTTACCGTTTGTACTTTTAGACCTGCGTCTCTTCTAGACGAAAGTTCTATCTTTCTTCTATCGTCTTAGCAAAATTTAGATGCCTTAGAGAACATTATGGAAAATTCTAAGGTACGTAGATTTCCACATAATGTTTTCCTTCACCAATAAAAACGTTGTGATTTAAGATTGTCTTTATTCATATGTAAATTGTGAGTTGCGCAAATACTTGGTACCCATCTCGAACTTTGCCATGGTTTTTATTCAAATCATTCTCAAGGTGAAGACTGATAGTTAAAATAACAATATATGTATTTCTAATGGTAATACTATTTATATTCAAAAATATTTCTTTCAAGAAACGATTATTTTAAGTCGTGTGATATTCGTTGTTGTGATGTTATTCGAGATACATTATTTCAATCCACCATAGAAACGTACTTTGTTCAAAAATTAAACAATTATACTTCCTTAGCATGTATTCAGTGCCCAAGGCAGGTATGTCTTCGACAATTTATAGCATACTGATAGTATAGGCACATTTGATATTAATCTTAAAAGGTTTCATTCTAACTAATTAGAATCTTCATCTGAACCAATGAACTAACAGAGCAATTTAATGAGGTTATTTCAACACTATAAGATTAGATTCGTTTTGAGAAAACGATTATTCTATTACACTCTGTATCTAGCGTCGGAAATAGAAAATGCCCTCTATATTTGCAAATATACACTCGAAGATGAAGAGTTATTTCTTTCAAAAATAATTTTCTCATGTATGTAGTAACGTATGAAAATATCAATAAATCTTTTTAGACACGGAACTACGAGTAAGACAGCAAACTGAATCTCAGAATTATTTCCGTTCGAAGGTAGTCGGATTTCTATTACCGGATATGTCTCGCACCATCCCATTTGTAGCATGCTTTTATCTGACATCCTCCTCGCGAATAACATGCCCTAGTTTCTCGAAGTGGATCTAGAATTTGATTGAACCAAAATACACGCGGTAAATTGAATTTCATCTGTAAGATACAATATGTCCTATTTGACGTGCAAATAGATCGTAACGCGGGCTTACATGGTCTGCTTTTATCAGCGTCTGTCGTATGCACGAATCTTTTAAAAACAAAAAATATTTTTGGACTATTATTTGAACTTAAAGCGCCATCAACATCACTTGAACGATTTCTTTTCACTACATATTAGCACTTGATGGGTGAAAGTAAATTTTAAAATAAAAGATACATCACGCCTGTCAACCCCAAAGGGGTAAGCAGAGGAGTGTAGAACACTCCCACATTTCACCAGTTACTATTAAGACCCATGGAATAGGTGGTGAGCCTATTGCCATTCACTGGGCACAATTCCAGTCTCTGAGACAATATTTGAAATTCTAAAATAGAAAAATCCAACAGCACCCGATTCGGGATAGACCCAGGACCTCCCGATCGGCCGTCGCGTTTGCAACCACTCGACTAACAAGACAGTCAATTTTAGTTTTAATTAAATCAAACATTAATTTGCGAATAAATAAGACCACAGAAAACTCATCAAATCAGACCTTGTGCGGTGTCGTAACAGCAGGAGATATTTTATTGTGGTTTGTTTACCCACGGCAAAGCTAAGAAAATGAAGGGAGGCAGAGAAACCGAGATAGAGACTTAGTATTCAGATACGGGAGGAGTCGGGAATTGTAATCAACAAAAGCGGTAGATACAGACGGGAGCCGAAAGAGGTGTTGCGATTGAGGACTTCCAATTATATATCACTCTTTGAAAAACTTCCATCCGACATTAAATTGTAAATTTAAATGATTGCATTTATTTATGATATTAAATAGGCTCACCACTTATTCCATTGTGGGACTTAAACGTAACTGGTGAAACATGGGGGTGTACTGCGGTGTGCGGCAGAGGAGTGTCTCTGCCTACCCCTTCGGGGATTACAGGCATGATGTTACGTTTTTCTTTATGATTTTATCTTCGCAATAGTATCACTCGAAAATAGGTGAATTTATACTTTTCATTTTCACCATCGACCTTTATATCATTCCACAAATGAACTAAGGTACCTTTTCAAATAAGTCAATACCAGTGTGTTACGTTACTCTGGGTGACTTGACAGATTACATATATTTTAGAAAACATTATGAAGAACGTTGAAGGGTGCTCTCCAATACATTTCACTGGCGATTTGATTACGAGTTGAACGAATTCAAGAACGAATGGACGAATGAACGAACGACAAATAAAGGGAATAAACTCGAACAACTCAAAGGCTTCTGAATGTCAACTGTAACTATACAATAAAGGCGTGTTCACACAAGTACCCGTACAATGACGTGGTTTAATTACTGAAGAGCTACTGACGCACTTATTCGATAGCAAACATTGTTATAATAGATTTGCGGGTGTGTATTTACATGCATGATACATATATTATGGTCCATAATAACACATTCATACTATATGATCGATGGATATATAATCAACATGTTATTTAATTATTTTTGAATATTAAGAAATCGTTCATCGTAATAACCTTTAAGATTCCTATAAATTTTAGCAATACATAAATTGATCTTTAAGAACTTTTGGTAGCATGTACCTATCATGTAATGTGTTTCATGTATCAAATTCATATCTGTAATTACTCTGCCTTATGGGGATCGATAATACTCAATGCACACATAAAATACACGCAACCGACACTAAATTACTAGTTGTCATTCGTGTCTATCTATCAAGTGAATAATATTCCAATGTAAAGTTGCTGATAGAATACATGCGACATTGGAATATAATAGAATTACATACATAGACAATTTCTTACGTTATGCATGTCAATCAAAATGCTTGTCGTAAAGAACAAACTAAGAGATCGATAAATTTTTAATAGATATCATTTTATAAGTTATAAAAATCTGTGAAACGAGGCAGTTTATTACACTCCTCCGCCTAATTCTTCGGGGAAATACAAGGGTCATGTTATGTTTATTGAAGTTATAATTCATTTGGCGCGCGTCACGAAAAACCGACACCACGAAATTAGCTAGTCAAGATTTTAGTTATTTTTATGATATTAAATAAAATTTATTTAACTAAATAATACGTTATAATAAAACTTTCTCTCGATGTATTATTATATACCTTTTTTATTATTAGTGTCGTTTTACCTATAAAGATAGGATGACGCGAAGGATAACATTTTTAGAAAAAAATTTATTTTGTTGCGCAAAACAAGTATAACTTGTTACGTACGTATACATATACACACACACTTCTTTATAGAATGTACACTTTATATTAAAAGTGTTCGAAACGAGTATAAAAACAGTGATGAATGCGGAAAAACCACAGCAGGACGCTCTGCCTACACTATAAGAGACCTGGCGTCGTGGATATTATGGTGAAAATAATACTCTATATTTACAGTCAAGTTGAGCTTTGTAAGTTTCAAGCGTCTTTAGTGAATATCGACGTTGCTCCGAATGCAATTTACCAGAATCCCTGACGCTAGATTAAGCCTTTGTTTCCGGAATGGGATATCGTAGCATAATGAGATTTCGAGGTGCCAGCGTGTTATTATTATATTACACTTGCTTTGTTGACATATACCTACATATAGAAACGTATAAACTGATTCGTCCGAAGCAAAATATATTTAATAGATGTAATAAGAATCATTTTCATCTTTCAAAGAACAGTTTAGAACACAATATAATGGTTATATATGATTATAAAATGATTACATAATGGTTATATATGGCACGGCTAAATGCCCTGTTTCCGACGGGCAGCAGCGCCGGCGGTGCGAAAAGCTGTGCCCTGCGATCTACAACCCGCATGCCCAGCGTGGAGGTTACGGGCCTACGAGTATGTGCAGCAGTGGACGGGAATAGGCTGATGATGATGATGATGAATTAAACTCGTGGTTGTCTTCAAGATTACAATTTAACGCAGGTTTTGCCACGTCCTTGGTATAATGTGTTATTTGTACACGTTCCAATGTCAAGCTTGACCGCATTTTTATATCTCTAGACGTATCTCATTTCGTTCATATTATTTCAACGTGTAATATATCCTTTTGATATTTATAGGTCAGTTGAAAAAGCGTGAAGTTAGGAAATGGCATATTGTATCATAAAGGCGCGTCTTATTAATAATTCAATTTTTAGATAGGCGCTGCGGGTTCTCCTGGAAATTACATACATATATGTTTATAGAAGAGGTTACACCAGTATCAATAACGAATTTTAGAGTACCGTCTGCATCGATCGAATCTTTATTGCTATAAGACATTGTTGATTTATGTTATTTTATCGGGTGACGCACATACGTATATTTATTATGTATACAGTGTAAATATAGTAACGCCGGCAAGTAGTAGAATAGATTATCATCATCTTCATCATCAGCCTATCTCAGTCCACTGATGGACATAGGCCTCCTCAAAATGGGGTTTATGCCCGTAAAGTCCACGCCGGGCATGCGGGTTGGAGATCGCAAGGCACAGCTTTTCGCACCGCCGACGCTGCTAGAATAGATCACAAGGAGTTAATTAAGAAAAATAACCTAACACTAACGTTGCACAAGGCTTTCGACAAACATGATGTTTTTTGCTCGTTTCAAGAGTCATTTGCAACTAACTACCTACAAGAAAAATTGCCTTACGTATGAAGATTAATAAAATATATTTGGCATCCTCTGCTCGCATCATGTTCATCCTGTATTCTCCCTACCGAAAGGAACCTGGAACGATACACCAAGAAAACTATTAATAAGTGGTGACCTGAAGGCCTCGCCGACGGGGCTCATGCAGATGCAGAGGTGCAGCTTGCCGCGCACCCGGTTGATGAAATAGTAGTAGACGGCGTCGCGGTCGGCCGGGTTGACGCCCGCCTTGGCCGCGTCCGGCCGGCAACCCGTCTGCACCTGCTCGTACGTGTCGCCCTCGAACAGGTTGGGTACCTCGCCTGACGCACCAACAACAAATTATTATTATCATAATATCACCACAATAAATCGAACGCAGGACACGCACGGAGAAACGAGTGAGAAATATCTCTCTATCCTTACATAGCTCATGAGCTCCTCCTCAATTAATCAAAATTTTCAAACAAGCAAGTCAGTTTCGGAGGTTTGCGATTAAAAATGAAAAAAAGTGATAGGAAAAAGTATTTCCAAGAGACTAATATGATTCTATTTATATAATCGTGGTACATGAAGCATTGATCGCTGAGCTGGGTTTAAGCTAGTATTACCTGGACATTGTTTACCGTTTATGATATAAATTATAAGCTTTTATGTACTGGTATACATAAATTGTATCATTACAATTTAATAGGTGTACAATACAATAGACTTTAGGACGTACTAAAACACAAACGAATAATTGTTTCCTTTTGCTCCGAGCATTCGGAATACATTAATGTGTTGTATAACATCAGAACAAAATCATGATGCGTGGTTTTAGTATAAATCATTTTAATTTGATGAAAGTCACCCTTTCCAGGAAATACAGGAGTGATGTTATTTTATTCAATAATAATTATAAAGATATGAAGATTGTGAGTACCATTGACATCACAAACCCGATGATCTCTACATGGCTGTAACTGAGAAATTTTAACAATTACTGAAGTGAATCAACTTCTGTGAAATAATTTTATTTCGCTACAATTCAAACATACTGAAGAAAGTAATTTTAATTATGGATCTTGGAGGCCAATGTTGGGAACGCTTGCTTCGCCAACTACGCTGTTTGAGGCGTCAGCTTCCGTCTCCAACGATTACTAGAAGAATTTGTCGAACGAAACCAGTTCAATTGGTAATTTTTGTTATCAGTGTACTCAATGCATTATTAAAGCCATTTTTATGTGCATAGTTATCAGAATGATATTGCATATCATTTAGAAAAGAATTTCAAAATTATTCCGCGCTTATTAAAATGCTGTCAAAATATCTGTATTTACTATTACGATGTCCTAAGACGTTTCGGGTAGGATATTATAAATCGTCAATATTAATCGGCATGCTTGAAATATACATATATGAGTATTATAATGTAATACATATCTCAGTGCCACTGAATACTATTGATCTTACGAATTAATAAATATCATCAACGACAGAGGTCATTAGCGTTTCAATAAAACAATTACAATTGCAATAATTAAATTATTAATTGTATTGCAATTGCAATAGCATTAATTACAAT
>DWFT01000329.1:0-12468 GCA_018246795.1 Microceris patrobas patrobas
GGGCCTTCCGAATCCAGCAGCTTCCCGCTGTATTCTGGTAGGAGGACGACCTACGCTCCTCTTGTCGAGACGTACATATAAATATATTAATATTTTATTAAATATTGTGACTAGGTATATTTGTTATATAAATAGCTACTAATGCTTTTAATGAAATGAAGACTATATACGGCTTGTAATATATTTTTTGTTTATGAAGTAGGTATGTATATGATAAATAACATAACATTTATATAATGTTCGTGGATAAAGAAGTACCAATAGGGTTCTTGCTTTGTTGCGACTGCATTCATTTTGGGAAGCGTATAATGCAACCAGATGAAACTGAATACAGCGCCACAAACAAAAATCTCGCTTTCCTTGAAGCAATGGGGTTACGTGGCGAAATCTAAATAAGGCTTTGCAGGCACAAAAAGCGACTGTCGGTGCCTGTGGCGCCCTGATTCTTTAGACTTTAGCCCGTACACCGAAATTAAAAAAAATTTGTTCATTATAAAAATGTAAATCAAAGCTGGTCGTTCCCAAGCATGTGAAGATTTTTTTAAATTTAAATGACGAATAATGTTGACACCACGTAAGTACAGCAATGACGCTCTGATTATGCAAACAAAAACAAACTTTCATTAACGATATCAAGCTTCGTTACAAATGCCTGTGACTCGAGATTTAAACTTAATTTAATAATTTCATTTAAGTATTTCGAAGGAAAAACTATTGTTTTATTTTGTGTCAAATTATACATAGAAAAATAAAAATATGAGTAAAATTCCAACTAGGCGTTTTACAAAGAGCGTATTTTAGTCCGATACATGTTTCCGTTCCTTCCTACAATTTAATTCAATTACGGGCATAAACGTTCCTCTAATTAGGATATTTGAAAAGGATGCTGTTGCATTCCGTTAGATAATGGCAACGAACAATGACAAGACGACGAACAATGTGTAACAAAGATCTTTTGTTTGTTCTCTTTTAAGTTCTGTTTGTAACTTTATCTGTGGGGAATTTTGCTTATCATAGTAAGCTTTAACGAATTTTCCTTTGCATACTTAATATGCATAATATAATTTTACTTTGCATACTTATAAACAAAATATGAATGGATCGGATATGCATATATTATTATGTTCATATACATTCTTTAGTTCTTTATCCGTCGGTGTTGTTTGTCTCGAAAATAAGTACTCTAATTAAAATATAATGCCTATACGAGTACACGGTAGTATATATACGGGATAAATACGGTATATCGTTTTAGTTATTATCGCTGAAAAGATATTATGTATCGCTTGATACGCGAAATAAAAGATGCGCTATACGAGCATTATGCATTACATGGTACATTACAAGATAAGGGATGCGGAAATGTATCAAGGGACGATAAGCGCTTTTATAAAAAGGCGAATCGATAACCTCAGCACTTTATTTCAAACTTAGAACTAAATAGTAAAAAATCGGCTAAAAATTGTGTCTCTCTTCGTCACCAGTTAGCCTCGAGCAAGCGGTGCATGGTATGTCAAACACGGATTGGAAGAATGGCCGTGAAGTTGGTATACCAAGTTGCTTTAGGTAATCATTTCTGACAAATGTGTTACAGTTTTAGATTATATATTTAAATTTATGCTACGTAAACATGTCTTTGAGCGTTTGAATATATTTCTCATCACCAACCAGTTTCACGTTCCATAGAGGATACACCACTCAGAATGAATAGTATCAAGGACGTACTCACGATCTCCATTCGAAATATACATAGTAAGATTAATATTACCCCCTTTATTCGCAATAATACAGACACAGACCGAGTCCGATAAGATTAGGCACAATAAGCGGTTGTCGTTCACATTACGTGCTATTTGCCGATCGCCCGTTGGTTCAATTACGATCTATAAATAAGAGTACGTTGTATGTACACGAACTTCCGACATCTGTATCCTTAATATACTGCTAAGGATTACTGTCAGTTGGTAAGACTCGAGTTTTAATGGTTTTTCAAAGCAACTTTCTGAGCTTAAAAATATGTCTATCAGCGTTGGTCTACCTATTTTTAGCGTCAAGAAGAGTTATTTTTTTAAATTTCCTTCCAAGATATCTTGAGTGCTGAAAATGGGAATACCTTTTAAAAATTAAGAGCTAGCAAAAATCAGGAAAGCACACGACGATTTAAAGGAAAAATTTCAACAACATTTTTTTTTGCCATTATAACGACAAATCTACTATAGAATTATAAGTTGAAATCCTTGTATCGCTCGCTCAGAACAGTAAATACTATCGCTAAACAAAATGTTATCCTATAGCATTTGTTATAAAACGACCCGGTAACAGTTTGCAGCGAGGTCGATACGAAGACTACGATTGCCGGAAGTCGAACATAAAGGGTCTCGGACACAGATCCGAAACTAAACGTGTCATCTTGAAAACCACGTAGTTCAGCCTGTGCATAATTTAATTATGTGTATAGATACCCCCAAAACGTTTATTAATAAAATATATATTATTATTATTATTATCATCATATCGTCAGGGCCATTACAGTGTAGACAGAGAACCAAAATACCAATTATTCTTAGAGACGTAACGTGATGGTGTTGTAGTAATAATAATAAACATGATATTGTCACACCAGTTCTGTTATTAAAAGATGTTAGTGACATTTGATATGTTATTAACAAATAGATCACAAACAATCTGTTAGGGGCAAAGGCCTTTGTTCTGTTCGGCGTTTTGCATCTCAATTACAGTCACATTCACCACTACGGAATGTACGGATAGAGTCTCTATCCGCGATTTGTGGTGAACTTTAGTGGTATATAGAGCTGTAGAGTAAGGAAAGGAGAAAACTAAGCCGAACTGTACGTCAATATTCGTATATTCAAGTAATAACATAGACAACATAGAGGCAATTTCTCCACAGATTTGCTCCGGCACTATATTCTCCTGTGTTCATTAAGTAAATTGTAGTATCGTGTTGCACTTTCTAATCCATGATTTTCCAGGTTTTATGTATTTGTGTAAACCATGTCCACGGGATGGTGGCTGCAAATTTGTATTGAAGTTTTTTTATGTGTTAATAGAAGGAGAGTGGTATTGGTTTCGCGTGGTATTTAACGTAGTTTTATGCGTTATTATTTAACAGTGTTCTAACAACTTATATTCTCTGGACTGACTGACGTTAACATTTCTATGTATTTTTCTGACTGCTTGCTTCTTTTTCTCTTCACTTAAAGAACTGTACAAACTTTACTTTGATGTTATTACAGTACACTATCTCCTATTATAAAAAAAAAAAAAACATTTAACGCGTGGATTAACGACATAGAAGTGCTTCGGTTTTTGAAAATTATAATGTTGATGATGACATTTTTCTTTTGTGTTCGTATTAATTAATCAAGTTCTAGAAGATTGGCGCTTGTAATGTTATCTGGTAGATGTAACCGCTTCATATAGTTCGTGTTTTAATACAATGATTATACTCGTATTATGTTTACAAGTAAGAAAAATTAAATGAAGCATACATGTATTGGACATGTTTACACGTACTTTTGTGTAAAAATAATTCGATCGAGTTTTAAATGTAAAAATTAGGTAAACAGCACAGTAAAAAAACAACATCGACAAAATACAATAACAGAGCGCAAATTTCCACAATGTAATTAAGTAAAAAATGCTAATGAAACAGAATTTCTACGTGAAACACAACGAGCGGGCGCGTCGATGTTGTAAAAACGCCGGGACGACCTTGCACCGGCGCGGCAACCGCTCGCGGCGCGCCTCTCGCCGTGCGCCGAGCTGACCGTGAACAGCAATACAGTTGTCTTTATCTCCGATGTATTTATAGCACAACTGATACAGTTAACAGGGAACATATTTAGATCCTTGCCTTTTCAAAGGTTTTTATTTGCATTCGCTTCGTTCCTTATACTTACTTGTAGTAAGCTGAAACAAATGATGTATCTGTTTGTTGTTCTGTCTGTATGTTTTCTACATATTTCGTATTTATTATGACATACTTAGAAGCATTAACATGTTATGTCGGGTTATATTTATGTTTTGTGAGAGATAGTTCTTGTTCGGGGTGTAAAAGCGGAAGCAATAGCAAATAAACGAGACATCTCACACTACTATTATAGTGATATGAATACAAATAAGATATTGAAAAGGATATTTCTCTATATTTTGGATCCAATTACCATTGAAACAATAATTGTTGGACAAAAAGTTCATTAGTTCTACGTAATATGTGTAGGATTTGATGTGGTGATGTATTATTAATTAAATGTTCAGTTAGAATTATGATTTATATATATATGTATGTATCCATGATTTAAGATTTCGCGTTAATTAAGTCCTACACTATCAAAATAACTATCACGGTGTAGGCTGATGTTGAAAAAACTAATCGTTTAAAATAACTCATTATAATATACATAACATTTGTATACAAATAGACATAAAAAAAATTTAAATACATATTAATGTACGATTTAATTTTTTCTACAGCAAAAATATATTATTTGCAAGTCATTGACGCTTTGAAGGGTTATTGTCACTCTGACAGACACTTCGTTCTATTTCGTATTTGGAATGGATAATTGAAACCGGTTTGGAGTAAACTTTGAGATGTGAGTTGAAGTGTTTATGTAGCGCAGTGAGCGCCTAGCTTTAGATCGCCTAATGCGAGTTTGTTATTTTCCCTCCTCACAGGTGGTCTTACAGCCTGAATAAAATAGCTTAATGCAATTGGATTCGAATGGCTGAGGATCTGGTGGAGTGTCACGGATTGGAGGAGGTCTATGTCCAGTAAGGGATGTCCAAGGCCGATTAGGGAATGAATGGACACTATAACAGAAGATATTTTTATTATATAAAAGGAGAACGAGAAGGACAGATATTTTTATTCTATGGTAGTAGAAAGTATAGAAGTACATACATATTCGTATGTGCTTTGGATGAATGGATACTATTAAAGAATATACCTACATATATTATTCTATAGAAGTTGATCACATGGGTGCAGCAACCATATAAGAGTGAATGCTTATATAAAATATTTATCAGCAGAAATCTAAGCAATGTACAATACGTACACGCAATGTACAACTACACCAATTATTCCAATTGTTATTCAAATAATGATACTTATCTTGTTGTTCATGGAATATTAATAAACAGACGTGTAGCATATGGAATATGTTTTATGTAATATTCGTGCTATAAATTATTGTTACTACATATTATATCGTTATAGGTACTGTGTGGGGCTGGCAGTAAGTACCGAGTGCCACATGTCTCCTTCTTAACAGACCCGATGTGTCCTTTAACTTTCGTCGCTGTATTCGTATTTATTATATTTGTATGTAGTTCTTGGATAAAAATTATAATTTTTGATAAACATTTTTAGCGAAGCAACATTGGATACTTACTTCAATATTAGGGTTTCCTTATTTTTCGTTTAATAAATCAATAACCCTGTTTCGTATAAATAACCATGAGTATGCGAGATTTGTTCTTTGTAATACATATCTTATTACAATTCTCAGCTTCAAAACATATTATCAATCTTCATTAACAATATATTTAAAAATAAGCTCTCACTTTAAATTACTTTGAAGGAATTACAAGTAAAAGATAAGATTTCAGAAGAAAAGAGATAAATGGAGTTTGATGACTCACTCAAGTAGGATTTATAGAAAGTAGCTCAGTGCCCAGCTCAAGGGCACATGCTGAGTGCTCTATGAACTATGAACTGTGTTGAGGTATTCATAAAACTGGTCATTCAAACACCAACAGTTGTTTACATATATTCATATTATGCATTGTCATCATTATCCATAGGAGTAGGCAGAGTCTAAGGATTTGTATCGGTCAACGCCATGGTAAACTTCTTTCGCTTGTTCTACATTCAATAAAATCATATATGAATACTTTTAATTTGACCTTTTCAAGAACTCCGCAGATTCGATCGAAGTACATACACTGTCTCTCCCGACTCTACCATTCGCACAGGCATTATAAATATTTTTCAATACTTGACTGTCCTTCAATTTTCTGCGCTCTTATAATAAGCTATCCTTCTTAATCATGTTTCATTCAAAAATTGCTTAAACCTGTCTTACAGACACTATGCATGTTTATACCTACAGGATGTTGACGAAATAAACGAAACTAGAATCGAATTGCACATAAAGTCGCTGCATCGGTAAATGATGTCGTAAATAAAATAGAATGCATATTTGTGTTACTACTGAATTGCACATACGACCTGAACTCATTTACATCAGCCATTTCTAAAATCCAAACGTACTATTATTACTATATCATCATGTCGAGACCTTGATGGTGCAGGCAGGGAGTAGCGGATACCAAATATATCTTTATATCCGGATTTAATGCGCTTCTTCTATGTATAGGTATACATCCCACTTCGTCTTCAATTGCGCTGGTTTTCTAAACTCCTGACAAAATAAATATAATGAAATAGAAGCGCAAAATGACCAAACAGTCAGAAAAACTGCTTATACAAAAAACTATTTGATTTCATTTGGGAGTTCTCTAAGGTCATTGGTTTTGTTTTATTTGTTTTAATCGGTTTATGCCTTTTTATATAATTTACGTTTATTCAGTATTAGACCAAGCGCGCAAGGTTACGTTTATTCAGTATTAGACCAAGCGCGTAAGGTTCAAGGTATCGGAATCATGTTTTCTAGTGAACAACTGATCATTATCATAGGTAGAATCCGTAACGAATACCTTGACTAGGGATGTAGTAAAGTCCAAAAATGACGTTACTTCCGCCTTCCGGTCATATTGTATTTGGACAGACACTGGAGTATAAATTGTTGTATATGTATGTGGTTCGCCGGAGAGGTACTACTGCTACATTTATTTCTACCGTGAAATTATTTTTACTATAATAACTCGTGTTTTGGCCTAATAAGTGTGATTGGTTTCAAGTGTACCTACTCGCATGCTACAGGTGTGACGATCTTTGAATAGGACGGGCACGGACTTATAATAACTGCTCCTACTGACTTATACCAAGTGGAATACTTTATTTTAATAGCTCTTACGCCACTTAATACTACCTTACTAAATCGTATTTAATCTAGAACGCAAATTAACTGTGTGAAATGAATAAATGAATGAAAAAAAACCTGCTGAAAAACATTGACATGAACATGTCATTACTTATATGGCTTCACTGACTCTCTTAGGTGAAAGAAATATTGGATAAGCTAAGGAAAAGTATGCGATAATGTAATATATAAGACAATGTCCTTATTACTCGTAATTGGTTCATCGTCGCCTAGCTCGAACCGTTGAGGGTTGATTTTTGTAATTTAGGAATTAAGTTAATTTCCTATTGTTCGCTACATTTACCAGGGGATTTTTTGAAATTCTACCCTCAACGAAGTTGCTTCTTCACTGAGGAGTGATCAGATTAAATAAAAGCGTCCGAACTTATCAAAATTCGATGAATTTCTGAAAAAAGTTAGGGTCGAACATTATTGAAACTCTTACCTTAACTATATCATATTTTACACTCCTTTATGCGCGTTGCACTTTTCTTCAAAAGGAGACATGAACTGCTCCTTAGCTGCTAATATATAGTATTGTCCAAGACATGTCGAATATTTGCAACAGTGTGTAATAAAATGTACAGCATCCAATATTAATCACGTATTGAGCGGTCGGATAGAGAGAAAGCTGTATAAATATGCATGCGGTTTTCACCGGCACGCCACGCGTGGACGTCAAGAAAAATTACATATATGGAGGGAAAAACGTCATCCATTTATTTTATGTATTAATTTTATTATACATGTTAATCATATACGTGATCGTGATTTAAAAAGATCATGTTAGATATGATTTGTAAATATAGAAGTATTTTGCATCGGGACTCTGTCTATATCGCAAAGGAAGAGTGATAATATAGTAATAAAAATAATATTTATTCATGGTGATCAGATAGGTTATAGATGATGTATATATACATTTTAAATACAGTCCTAACACACATGAGTGTAAACCGAAATTAGAATCGAACCAATGGCTTGCGACTTAAAAACTGTCAGGTGTTCTAACTATTGAACAAAATAAACTAATCGAACATAACAAGAATGAATCGTGTGAATGTTTCCAACATCGGATCCTTTCATTTTTTCGAATTTGTAATTCAAAAGCATTCTACTTATAAATAACTGACGTCATCGCCATGCTAATAATGTTTTAATAATCGTTAAGTGAAAGTCAAGTGACAGAAATGTAGATCATAATATAACTGCTTGTTTGTTAAGCAATTCATGTTATTTTTGATTCCGTATTGTAATTTATTCAATATTACTGTGATATTATACGTCCAATTTCGATATAACTTGCCACTGAATAGCTATTCACATCGTAAAACGACAGCTACAATCACTATCATTCATATAAACTGACGTTTATTTGCGTTCGCACAGACGTCATTCAACAGAATAGCGTCTCTATACCTGCAAGGCTGTAAAAGATAGTTAACAGCCCCTTCTTTCTGTCCGCTCATATAAACCTGAACATTAAGCGTATTTAGTACTTTCGTCTAATTATAATTGAATCTACTTACAGCATATTATCTCGCAATATTCATACTTTGACTCTACAATGTCATAGCTTAATGCGTGATGGTGTGAATTGATTAAATCATGTATATAGGTTAGCGTCTTAATATTTCTTCACGCCCTATATAGGCACCGTTAGTGATTATGGTTATATTTGGTAAGTTATTAAAGTAGAGTTTTCGTTTATTGGCGTTGTAACAAAAAGCAATTGCCAATGTACATGTTTTATGTATGTACATATTTTAAATTTTAAATAAAATGTAGCATGCTTCTTCGCGATATAAATATGTATCGCGGTTGTAATTCTGCTGTCGAAGACTGATCAAAGCGTTCTCACACCATCTGATCTTGTGGGTCAATGTTTAGGAAACGAACGAACATAATATACGTATTATGACGGCGCCGTCTGAGTAAAGAGAACAAGTTTGCGCCTCTTAAGACCGTCCCCTTGAAATGTTTTAAAGTATTATCGATATTTATACAACGATTTGGCTGTTAAAACTTATATCTCAGTTTATAATAACTAATAACATTGTTTAGTACCTTCACGATGGTTATAGTTATGTAGTTATTTGATGTTATATGACCGGAAATTCTATTGGACTTTCAACTTCGTGACTTCAAACGGTTTTCGAAATACGATATAGTCTCGCCGTCGCGATATTGTCCGACGTATTATTGGCTAAACTATTTACAAGTCGCAATAATGACGAGAGAGTGTAACTAATTTTACCCATTTTAATACTTTCCCCTATAATAATATTTTTCTCGTGACTGCAATCATGATCATCGGGAAGTGTTCTTGTAAGATAATCTTAATTGTGAAAAAAATGGTATGATTACACCGCGGCCATTTTACTTTCATGAGGAAATCAATCAGTTTTTGTTGGACATTCTACGCAACTTGTTATTGCTAATATTGATTTATAGCATGTTATTGTGTTAATTTACTTATTTCTTAAATGTAATATTTATTTTTGACTAATTTGATACGTTTATTTAAATTTTTTTGGCATTTTTGCCCAAGGGGTACATAGAAACTAAGACTTTCCATCGAATATCGCTGTAATCAAATTCTTTTCTTTTCTTAATTTAATCTTGTCATACCTACTTTAAAAGGAAAACAAAAATTGGAGACTTTTAAAAATATGTTTATCATATCCACAGAAGCAAAAAGTGACGTATTTATTACATTTCAGAATTACAATTTGTACATATTTTTAACCGATTTACAGAGAAAACGGCATTGAAAGAATAGAAATAAAAGAATAGACCATTTTTACGCCCTGCAATTAAGGTTCAATGTTAAATTGGTACAGATCACAACGGAGGCGAGGTATCTCAAGGCTGCGACAGAAAAATTTCACAGTGTTCGATGTTGTATTTGCCTATGAGTCACGAGTTTCACCAGAGGTGTTGCGAAGGAACAGCCTAAATTAAAATAATTGTTACAGTTTTTTATAGTTCTTATTTTGTTTCATATTACTTATTTATGAACTTTGGGATTGAGTGAGTGCATCGTCCTCTAAGTCTTGTAAGACACCACATCCACAAATACATTTTTGTTCCGATTATTTTTTTACTTCTCTGTAATTCGGTGACGAAATTAACGGTTATTGTTTTATATTCATGCCAGGTACCTTTTAGGGTAGGAAAAGAGCACCGAGTGCCAAACATCTCTATCCTTACACATCTGACGTGCTTCTTCAACAGTAATTACTCTTTTCTCTTCTTATTTTTTTATATGTAATAAATGTGACCTTGGGGCATCTTACTTAAAACCATTTGATCAACAGGCCAGCGAAATGGTCCATGAGTGTATCAAATATTCCACACATCTAATTAAATAATTTCGATTTAATTTGTGTAATTGCATTTGATAAATGAATGTTACTGGATTTCTGGAATCATGTAGTAACCACTTCATGATTCCACAAGTCGAGAGATTTGTTCAAATAAACCACTTTGTTTTTCACAATTTTAATGACATCAAATCAAACGCTAAAGAATATAATTTAGTCGCTACTACTTGCCTATCTCGTATGAGATCTGGCGTGATACTATAAAAATAATAGTAGTAGTAAATCATTATTGTTGTACATGGAATGCCTACACTTTATGCATTGTAACTTTCTTCAAAGATAACGTCCTTATCACCAGCGTCGAAATAAGCGACGTCCAGCCGGCTGTGACCGGCCACGCGCGATTAGTTGATAAGTGGCCGGCTAGTCCAGAAAACGGCAGTAATACGAGCTCCGTGTTACTCGGTGTTATGTTTCCAATATTCAAAGATGGCTGGCGGCGCTTGAACACGAATAACTGAAGATCGAGCTCAATGGTGAGCTATTGTAGAGGCCTATGTCCAGCAGTGGACGGTAGGCTGATGGAGAAGGCTGATGATGATGATGATTCAACGACGTGTCCACACCTCAGCTTCTGTTATGTATAGCTTGTAATAATAATAATAGTCAATCCATGTATGATTCCACTGTTGGAATATGGGTCTCCTGTCATATTGAGAGAATTAAGGCTTTAGTTTGCCACGCTGGACAAGTGCGGATTGGCAGACTTCACGCACCTTTTTTTTTTATAAATTCTGAGGAGTGCAGGTTTCCTCACGATGTTTTCCCTGACCGTTAGCAAGTGACATTTAACTTAAAAGGTACTTTTGTTAAGAGTTGCGCGCCCTGTTTTTGAACTCAGCGCCCCCGGAATGAGAGGTTGAATTCTTAACCACTAGGCTATCACTCCTTTTAATATCTATAGTGGAGATCAACCCACCACCTCTCGCGTAACAGTCAGGTTCACCAACCACTGCACCGACGGGCCAGTCAAATACGCTGCATGGCGTATTTGACTGGCCCGTCGCCGTCACACCATTTCGGACGGGACAATAAATATAAAGGCATAAATAACATTCAAATCAGAGGCTCTGAGAGAGGCTTTTATTATTAGAAATATGTGAACGTTTAGCGGTGTGCCGATGAGTACTCAAACAGGTCTTCGCGATCTATAATGATGTCTTAGCAGGAAAAGCCGCAAATGCTGGCGAGCCAACCTATAGAACCGGATTGACTGCGCCGCCCAGTTACACAATAGTCCCAGTTTATGATAGCCTAGTACTTCATAGAAATTGTACGAAGCACTGATACTTTGTTTTTATTATGTCGTTATGCCAGTTCACTGACGGGGTAGGGAGAGCGCATTGGGTGTCTAATATCTCTATTCTCTATGCTTAAGCACTGATACTCTATTATTTAGAAGAATAATTGTTATACGCAAGTCAATGCAGCGCTATGTATGAACACAGATGAGAAGATCTTGATAAAACATCTACAATTAATACTCGAAGCATATTTTACCAAGCTATCGTATTAAGTGCTGCCGAATTTAAATGTCATTTGAAATTTAAAATCTTTAAACTATTAACTCTTTCAATGAGATTTATACACAATTTTTTACCAATGACATTAGGCTACATCTGCCTTTTTTAAGAAAGAAAAGACTGATAAAATTACTCCTTGTAAGTAAATTACCTACAATACAGACGCCTCTCTATTTCCTCACCGTATCGTATTTCTAATCGCCTGGTACTCCTTTATGTTTAATAATAATGTAATGTATATAAAGTAATAAATTAATACAGTCGGGAGTCTCCGAAGCCCACTTATATGTATGAAAAGAGAGATGAATATAGAAGAAGCGCGTCAGATCTGTAAGAATAGAGATTTTTAAACGTGATGCTCCCCGCCTTCTCTCTAAGGACCCTGACGTGATGATAAAATAATATATTAATTAACTCATTGTCATGTTTTAGATATAGTGTACAGTGAGTGAAAGCCGTTAGAATGTAGTACTCTACATTTCTGTT
>DWFT01000330.1:0-12462 GCA_018246795.1 Microceris patrobas patrobas
GCTGAAAAAGTTTTATGTTACAAAATTTCATTATTACTCCATAAATTTGCCGTGAAAATTAAAATATGTCGGATGTAAGATATAACATTTTTATACTATATTCAATGTAAAACACTGTGTAAATTGTGACAATGTTATTTCTAATCAATCCATTATGACTAATCGATTTTTAATAAGGAATGATAAAACAAACTTTTGTCTTGTGGATTTGGTTTTGATTTAAAAAATGGTATGTTTTTTATATCTGTAGATACCATTAACGAATTCAAATAAATCAAAAGTAAAATGTAGCACAGGGATCTTTAGTGAAATTTTATTACTAAGGATAACTCTGAGGTATCTTTTCAAGTTATAGAAAATAATACGTTGTATTGTGAAAAATGTTACATTTACGTTCTGGTTGTACTAAGTCTTTGTAACCTCATTTTACGCTCCACAGAGGGAAACGAATAGCCATAAATAACATTTATTTATAGCGAAAAGTATCTGACCTAAATTATATTTCTTACGTACAGTTTAGCACAATCGCTCATTGCCACTGATAGCCCGCCATTGAAAAGAACATTACAATTCGAAATTCGAAATAAACAATTCTAACCGC
This sequence comes from Microceris patrobas patrobas, assembly GCA_018246795.1. Taxonomy (NCBI): domain Eukaryota; kingdom Metazoa; phylum Arthropoda; class Insecta; order Lepidoptera; family Hesperiidae; genus Microceris; species Microceris patrobas. The sequence continues at coordinate 602 of DWFT01000330.1, forward strand.
ATTTCAAACTATTAAACTCATACCTATACCACATGAATCTGTTCAGTCTGTTCTATTGCAAAGATGTTCGTTCAAATGAAACTCCTTTACGCGCAAAATTATTATGGTAATTTAATGGAAGCATTCTTTTTTTAATCTGTTTACCCAATTACTATTTATTGTACATTCATATATAAACATTTTATTGCGTTTTGTTATTTTTAAACAGAATATTCTCAAAATTTAAATGGAATAACCTATACCATACCTATTTCACAAGAATCTGTTCTATTGCAAGGAGGTTCGAGTGAAACTCCTTTACGCACAATATTATTATTGTAATATGTATAATGAAAGCATTCTTTTTTAATCTGTTTACACAATTACTAATTATTTATGAACATTTATATGTAAACATTTTATTGTTTTTTTATTTTTATACAGAATATTCTCAAAATTTAAATGGAATTAAATTATTCAATATTTATATTGATTATTAATTTTAATTGCCAAAGGACCCGACAGCCTTTTTAGTTTTGATGAAATGGCGGGAAAACAAAAGGCAGATGTGTTCGTTTTTGATTAACAAGTTTAACAAGGCATTCAAGCTGTGAAAAAAACTTGATAAAGCATAGAACGACACGTGTGATTGAAGTGTTATAAAAAACTGGCCTTAGAAGTCGAACGAAGATACGCTAACATAAAAACAAACATACGATGCCGTGCCTTATAGACACCATAATGATTATATAATTTATATATCAATAATATTTCTTTTATGTGTGTGTATAAAAGGATTGATTAATTACAATTTCCTTGTATACCAATTAAGTTTTATGTATTTTTATACAGTTCCGAAAATAATTAGATAGTAAAGTACATTTTTGGGTATTAGAGGCGTTATGTTGACTAATTCATTAGCAAAAAAAATATTTTGAAAACCACGTACAAAGTCAAACTTATGTTATTTCAACTACGGGTAATAATTACGTATGTTTTGCCTAATTAAAAATAATAAGCCATGCCTTCAAATATGATTATAAAGTTGAAGCATTTATATTTCATGTGCATGTACTTAGTTACACTTTGTTATATTATAAAGATAAGCAGCATAACACATTTTCAGTTGCAGGTGTGCTTTAAGATGTTTCTTAAGGAAATAAGCTTTGCTTTTGTGTCCTGTTTATAGTTTTCTTTATTTGTATTTGATCAATGTGTGTAAATCATAAAGATAAATCATAAATGAAATAAAAAAAAATATTATTAGATTATCACGCCAGGTCCCTTACGAGGTGCGCAGAGAGCACAGGGTGCCTATTATTCTTGACGAATTTAATCAAGATGTGTGTGTCTCAGTCGCCTACGTAAACCACACCCATCAAGTTAGGCTGTATATATAAATCCTCTTATAATTGGTTTTATACTTATAAAAATCCATGTCGTGTGTACAGAAAACATAAATAGATACCTAGGTATGAATTGAAACCTAGAGATCTCGTAACTATTTTAAGCAGCTTAGTGCTTTCAATATTTAATTAACATTATCTAATAATTTCCACCACGTTCCAGTCTTTGTTGATTGGTTGACTATTAGACTGTCCGTCGGGGCTTCTGCAGCACAGACACACCCAAGGGCTGTCTGAGCTCGGTATTACTCAACCTAAAAACCATTAGTGAAATTTCCCCTCTTCATTTATGAGCGCTTTAACTTATAATATTAATTGGGAATTAATTTGAATAACTATTTAATGGTCTTACTAAGTACCTACTAATAACTCATAGGTTATTTTTCTCTCTTAAGAATACATCGACTGTCTTATTGTCATTCCTTTATTACTGACGATCGTGAGCGACGACATTGTCAAGCTTCCTTCATACAATTCGACCTTCGGTTAAGCAGTGTGCTTATCCAACTTCATTTATTCAATCAATCTTGAGTTACCCACCCCGCTTGGCAAATCTGTGATTATAAGATAGCTTCCTTGTGTTTGTTACTTTCTTCCTTCGATCACACATCAAAATCCAACTTTATTTAAAATTAAATATACAATTGAATATGTAAATAGTAAGGTGATACAAACTCATTACTGCACATTTCAATACATACGTTGTAATAATCTGTTAATAACATTTACGATTAAAAATGTAATACGATTGACCATTAACGGCACAAACACTGAATGATTGAAGGCTGCATTATATTCCCGTGACGTCACACACAGCGCCGCGCTGATAAATGAAAACCGCCCGCGGCGATAACGCCGTATGTTTTACCTTTGAAAAGATAAACTCGTTCATGCATCAAAAGTGAAAATTCATATTCGATAGGGAAATTTTCAAATTAAAATCATTTATTGAAAGGTACACGCCGCTGGAATACTCATATATTTGTCGGATATCTGCTGTCGATGTGCTGTATCGTGGTACACATGTAGGGTATATAACCGTGTACACGTAGACACGTAGACGTAATCATTTCACTGGATAGACTTAATGTATATATAATATTTTTATACTTCTTCATTTTCACGTACAACCGATTGCTAGAACCTTGTCCATTATTTACGAGTAGCAAGATCCACTACAGTACTGCTACAGCAGTAGGCTTAGAATTCTAAAATGGAACTTGGGCCCATACTTATTCACTAGCAAGAAAACTAATCAATATAACATCTTTTAATTCTAATGAATAATCTAACATATTCGATTGAAAGTACCATTTAATTTTGTAGCCGTTGTGACATGCGTTCGTCATACCGCAATAATTAAAAGTTGTTAACTTGATTACTTTCCGTGTTCGCCCTTTAGCATGTGGAGTATAAAAAAAATATTTGTTTATTCGTATTATTGTATAATTATATCAACAACAATAATTATTATGTGACGAATGTTTAATAACAAATTGAAATTCTATTTTATGATAGGTACTGATACTTTCATGATTTTATAATGTGATACCTATTATTTGTTAGAGTTGAAACATTGGAATAATTTAAATATATTATATTAATTTAATTTTAATAAAATTACCACGAACATAATTTGATTATAGTTATTCCACTGTTAATGCAAATTCAAGATCAATGCATGGAAATCCAATTTTAGGAATTTATTGTACAAAAAGAATTAATTTTTCTCGTTTACAAATTTAATCTAATCCAAATGTTTTATTACGGCACAATGTTTATCCGTTACATTGTCTAGAATTGACCGGTTCTAAAATAATTGGATGTTTATTTATACATTAACTGACATAATTTTCCTAATTATTATCGGTCTAGTTGCAAATTAATTTGAATATAACAAAAACACCGGTTCAATTTTACATGGTTTATAAACTCTGGCCAAATTTAGCCAGATTATGTACGGTGCCAGAAAGGTTCACGTTGAACTGTAAATGTAATGCGTTGAAAATTGTGTTTGTTCCATTGTGAAAGATATAATCTTTCGTTCTTTTATTGAAATATCTTTCCTTTGGAAATTTCACTTAAATGTATAAAATTATTTCAAATATTAATCAAACCTAATTCAATTGACTACCTCGTTGGTCAAGTGGTTGCAAGCGCGACCGCCTATTGGGAGGGCCTGGCTTTAAATCCCGGGTGGGGTACTATTGAATTATTCTAATTTAGGATTTCTAGTAATGAATCGGAGTCTGGATCTGTGCCCAGTATACGGCAATAGGCTCATCACCTATTCCATAGGTCGTATACGCGACTGGTGGTGATGTATACTACACTCCTTGGACTACCCTTTCGGGGATTGCAGGCGTGATGTTACGTTTATTTCGATTTTAAAACAAGTTTCTAACAATATACTCGTTACACACCAAAATTGGAGCATTAAGCCACGTAGAGTATTTGTCGATAATAAAAATGAAATTTTGTGTTTGAAATAAACGACCAAGATTCTACATATTATAGTCATCTAAGGAAAGAATATTTTTAATAATAAAACAAACATTACTCATAAAATACCATTCAGTAAATGCAATATAACTGCAGTAAATGCAATATATATTACAGTGTAATTGATATTAAAATAGGAGGTTACGAATTGCAAATTTACGCTCACATCTGCGCTCCAGCCGCCATTAATCCAAGTAACTTAAATTCAATACAATATAATATACCACTTTATATTCATAATAATAAATTTGGCGAACCAGTTAACCGCTAATGTTAAAATGGCGGCGTTAAAAGGTTTATTTACTCATTTTCGTAATAATTTTAATATTAATTGGGAAAGCAACGCTCCACCGCACAATTGACAAGAACATCCAATTATGACGGAATAATGGGTGTAATGACTATAATAAAATTGTAAAATTCTCAATTCCTTCCTGAAACGAGGAGATCTATGACTACAACAACGACAACTATAGTTAAGTTAACAAACTATAATAAGAAATAAATGGCAATATGCTAATCTCCTATTCTGCTCTCCCGTTGACCCGCTATTCTGCTGATCTCTTCAACGAAATACAAGCGTAATGTTATGATATGACAACTAGATAGATAACATAGTTCTCTTATTTCGTACAAAGCAATGGAAAGATGGAACTTGGAACACGACTTGGGCTAAATTTGACTGAAAAATATGTTTTATTCAGATAAGTTCAATAATCCCATTGTATTTTAAGAAACGTTTTTCCTACTGATGCGCTGGCAGACTAGTAACATGATTTGACTAACACAAGGCGGATACCTCTGTAAGCCGACACCAGATCTCCCTCAATATCAATGAGGCCCGAGTCCAGTAACAAAAAGCAAAAATATTTTGTAATAGATGAAAAACGTAAAATATTGTATAAAAAAAAATACTAATCAGTAATCGCAAAGAATGAACAAAAACATGTTAGCAAATGAGATCTTTAAATACACGTTGCGCGTACACGAAGATGAAACTTATGTTCATTACGTGATCCTCATTACCAGTGCGAATGGTTACATACAAATACGCATGGGGGTGAACGCCCCTGTTCATGGTGAAAGAGAATCGCGCGTTTGTTATTTTTTGCTTGGAACTCTCCGCGAAGCTATTTCCGCGGAGCGACGTTGATTGATGCCTGAACGACAGCGATCAGTTCTACGTGTGTATATTGAATACAGAAGGGCAATGCCTACAATTTGCAAGTGGCACACAAATACATAGTATGTATGAATGAGTGTGTACATATGTGTGTGCGTGCGTGCGTGCTTGTTTGCATGCATACTAGCGTGTGTATATATATAATATAAACTGGCGCCTGTATTTTTCGAAGGATTAGGCAAAGGAGTTTAGTAGTCCCACTTTTCAGTATTATCTATACCTCCATTAAATAAAGCGTGAACGTATTACCATACATCGAGCATTAATCCAGGGTCTGGACTACGGCTAGGAATTTCAAGTTAAATAACCCAATAATAAAAATTAAAAGATGTTTAATTGATTAGTTTTAGGATTACCAAAAAATTACTGCGACATTTATTAAACCAGTATTTTCTACGAACACTTGTAGTGCTTAAAGATATATAAAAATGTGTTATAAAATTCAAACTTAACAACCGTATACTAACCTAACATTAACCAATATAGCAATGCGTAACTATTACATAAACGGAAACTAATATGAGAAACTTCTTACAAATAAACATAGTTCGGTAACATGTTAATAATAGTTACTGTGTATATTACAGCTACGTTTGTTCGCACTTGCACTTGCATAAAATATATTATACATTGCCGCATGCTTTGCTATAATATTAGTATATAAATATTATAGCTCCCTCTGTGAGGATCATTATTCAAATACGGGTTAAATCTACTACATGTCAGATATTAGTTCAGTATATTACTGTGTTCTTCGCTGTTATGAACTATTTTTCTCTTGCTTAATATTTCTATTATAGCCGGGGGCCGGTCAGTTTGCTTTAAAGTTAGAGATAGTTCTAAACGGACATTGTGTGTTAGTGTCGCATCAAATATACATCTACACTGTAAACTTGTATAAGTAAATTGAAGAATATATATAATTTTCCTTTTATGAACACTTTTGCTTCATTTTTAACTTATTATAATAATTAAGCTGTTAATATATTACATTGAGTTTATTAACGGTTGCTCATGTATTAATTACTCATTAAACTTTTGCTTTCAGTAAGTGTTCAAGTATTAAAATATGTAGTATGGTGTGTAACCTGTGACTGTTTTCGCCGAATTCATCAGATCTAATCATCTGTGAATAGCGCTATGCTAGTAAATTAATATAAACTATAATTAATTGATTTGTGTCCAATATCCATGTTCAGACCATCCATTTTATAGGAAAGGAACCACGTAACGAACCTTAAAAAACTGACTCTTTAAACAATACTTTATGATTACATATATTTTGCGTAACTACGTTTATTTTTTTTAATTTTGTACATATTCGCTGTTTGATAAACACATTATATGATATTTATTGTAATACGTATTTAAATATCGATTATGAAAAAAATACAATTTATTAATTTTTCATCGGCTACTAATATTATCTTCTGCCGAAAATGACAGCTGTCATTGCTGTCATTTTACAATACATTTTGAATAAATATTTGACAAAACCTAATACCACGTCCTGTACATATTATCTACATGTTTTTATTGTTATAATTGTATTAGGTTCAGAAGGTTTATAAATAACGAATACATCATGTAATGCCAATATTATCCCTTATCGCACCCAATTTGTAACAAGTCATGTAGCTGATGGACTCGATCTATTTGCTATGAGGTTACAATGCCGTATCAGGAAATAGTGATTTGCGTTAGATGGTATTGCGCGGTTATATTCATTTCTATCTACTGCAGGATTAATTGTCACTGCTACTTTGAAAGAAGTCGAGCCTTGAAGCGCTGGAATCGCTTAAATATAGCTACATTTATCTCCAAATGATCCTTTAAGCTGAATTCCCACTAGCGCAGTCGAATCGGAACGTCAAGACTTTTTAATAGCATCTTGAGTTCTATCTCTATTGATTAACATACCAAATTGAATACAGATATTATAAAGAAGCGCTATGTCGCGCGTAAAACCGCATCGGACTCGAACAAAACGCTTACTGTATTGTCAATATTCTATACACAAATTTACTCGTTAGTTAATGGAGATAGAACTATATATTATGGTACTAAAGCATAAGTACTCGTATAACTCGCGACTCTTCCCTTCGACTCTACACTAGTGGGAATTGAGCCTTAGTACGTGAAATATCAACCAGTAAATAAGTACCTAGCAACGTTATTATTTATTACCAAGCGTTTCTATATTTGTATATTTTCGGACATCTCCAAATATAGTCATTTTAGTAGTTATAGCCGCTGTTATAGTAACCACATGGCAAATAAAATATATTTGATGCATATTTATATAGATAGATTTTATTTTATTTACGCCTAAAACTTATTAATAAAATCTGTTTTTGGATATAACCTTGCTCACTTGAATGCTGCTGATGACTTAAATGCTTTTGTTCAGAAACAATACGAATCTCTTATATGACGTACAACCGAACATTCGTTTACTCTTTTAGGGATCGGTTTTAACTGTTCCAGGTAGCCTTTATCATTTCTCAGGATTCATAACAAACTATTTTCATAACAAACCTCAACACATTTGATTCATAAATATTGCGTGGAAACGTAAGACATATACTATACACTCGTCGAATTCACACAAACAACAGTTCACATAAACGGAGTTCACACAGGCAAAGACATTCCCGTCCATAATCTAATTACGGATGGTCTACCAATAAACGCAACGCAGAGTTGTAGTTCATAAACTCTAATACAATTTACCTTTGAGCCGGCGCTGGAGTATCGGCAGCGCAAATTGACAGGGAATATCACATTTAAGCCGAGCGGGAAGGAAATTGCGCGGCTTTGCGCACCGCCGGCGAATTAGCCGCCGATCACCCGCCGGCTGGGACGAGCCGATGCGGAATTACACTAACATCGATTATTTAAGCTGACATATTTATGCTTTTTAGTTCACAGCAAACTAAAAAAAACTAAACTCACGCCTGTTTATATATAGTGGGGGAGGCAGAGAAGAGTGGCGCACTCCCACATTTCCCAGTTATGTTACACATCCCACCATGGAATAGGCTGTGAGCCTATTGCCATTAACCGTCACGTATTTAGAATCCCTGCTGCTACTGGGATTATCAAGTTGGGTATTGTAATTTGAGGCTATTGCAATATATATTTGTGATAACTGATAATACCTGGCTGTCTGCCGAATGTAACTGAACTATCACAGTTCATTGATTGATGACAGGAACAAGGTGCCAACTCGACAGGCGTCGTCATTACACATATGTAGGTACGGCAATATCACACAAGATACACTACCTCACATTTAAATTAATATGTATGTGTGCATGAATGCGTACGTGATTGCGTGCGTGCGTCCATGCGTGTGGACGTGAGAGCGTGCGTGCGGGCGTGCGTGCGTGCTCATAAACATGTGTATGCAGTGTATATGTGTGTCTAGACAGTGGTAACTTAGTGGTGTTAATTTATCTTACTATTATATCTAAGCTCTAGTGTGCGAATCGTGGCACATATCCAGAGGTACAGAATTGAATATTGTTCGAATGAACACAACTTACGAGTTCTCCATAACGTTCTCTAAGGCGTGTTAAATTCATCACAAATTGAGTTATTTAGTTAGACTCAAAGTCTTAGTCACTTTCAGCTATTACATTTAAAATAAAAAGCAATTTTGTTGTTCCTTATATCAAAAACGTTCAAATAACTCAATAAATAACAACACTAAATAACACCACAGTAAATAAAAACTCAGTAAGTAAACGTACAGCTCAGTAAAATCCCAGTAAAACGCTTGTATATAAGCAGGTCGTTTATTTAATGTATTATTCTAATTTAGTAGCTTGCAAGCCGGGATAAGGTGCAATCGTGCAGTGTAAACGTTCGTAACCTCAATGCGACGACTGCCAATGGCTTGGAACTGACGTATGTAGTGCAGTCTGCAGCGTCACAACACGAAATTGGTACTGCCATGTAATATGTTAATATCCCTTGAATATACATAACTATTAACTCACATATTAATATACAACTAGTACAAAAATGCAAAAGGTAATCAAGTAAAATTTTACTTTACATTCGTAATGATAAGATTGCAAGCAACCGACCTGCACTTGGCCACCGTGGCAGACTATGGTCTCTCATTATGAAAGCAGACCCATGTTTCAACAGTGGAATGATAAAAGAGTGGTAAATTATTATTATTGTTATTAACTAAAACCTTTAAGTAATGTGAAAGTTTATTAGACCTGAAGTAGTAGCAGTTATATAGCAATAATGACTTCCGCGCACAGTCCGTAATCCGGTATTCTAGGAATGCGTCAAAGACATCCCGCGGGACACGCGCGCGATGGTCGCATCAAATTGTGACGCACGACCGCCGCTACCACACCTGTGCCTAACGCGATTGATGGCCAATGTAGAATGAAGAGCAAGCAATCCAACCGTAAAGACCAAGAAATCCTACCGTGATTACCAAGAAATAAGCTCTGCGGAACAAGTAGTTATCGAGTATAAAAAAGATGAACTTAGTGGTATTAATTTATCTTCCTATTATATCGAAGCTCTAGTGTGCGAATCATGGCACATATCCAGAGGTACAGAATTGAATATTGTTCAAATGAACACAACGAACGAACACACAAATGAACATTTTATGTCTTAATCGTCTTAAAAGTCTTTAACGAGGTTCACTCTATCCAGGTTTACCCTATACAAAACGATGCACGCAACAACATTATAATAATGTTGCAAGCAGGGCGACATTACCATCAGTGTGTTCCGGTCCACTTCTGGCATCATAAAAAGTTCCCGTGGAGAAAGAGATCCGTTTCATTTGTAATAAATATCCCAATAACGTTTTAATGTTCCATTGTCAGTGCACATACTAAAATTTACATATCACAAAAAGGAAATGAATAGTTCCCGACAAAAATTTGTCATAAATATATAATCATCTATAACATTTATAAATTCAATTTTCGACATTTAAATATACATATATAACATATAAAAGTGGCGAGGAGTGCAAAACGTTCAGTTTGTGACACGTACAGGATGCGGTTGGACTGGTCTTCTGATATGAGACTATTAATAGTGCTCGTATCCACAGCGTTTCCGTAAACTGAAAACCATGTCTAGCTTCCGTTACAATTGTAATCATTAGGGAACAGTCATGAAATAGTGTGATTTTTCCAAGATACAAGTAGACTACGTTTATCCACACCGCATTACCCAATTCAAGCTGATACCTATACACTCCTAAATGAAGAGTGATTCGACACTTTCTGAGTAGAGTAGTAGTATATTGCTATTAAAAAAAGAACCACAGTGTAGGAACCCGCTCAGAAATGTAAGACAAATGCATAGCAGTGTAAATAAAAATTATATAATTTTTTTTAAATAACATAACATTAAATTGTAGCCGTCCAGCAAAAACGCATTAACACGAAAAGTTACATTGGCAGTTATCCATTCTAGTGTCATTATCCGACAGAAAGATTCAAGGCTTTAAACTTAAATTCTCCGCCTTTTTTGTTTCTTCACAACTTTGTAAAGTTATGAATCCAGCTTTTATGAAGTTGTCACGGAGCTTCTAAGCGCTGCGGAAGAAATTCACAGAAGTGTTTTATTTATATAACAACAGGAGTATCAATTATTATAAAAAAATAAAGAGAACATATTTAGACAGTTCAGTTTTATATTTAAATAATAACCCAGAGTTAAATGGATATTTTCGTTTGTTCTAGAAAGGAATATATAAAAAATCTATACATATCATAATTATTATCTATCGAATATTTTAATTTATATTTTGTATTTTAATCTGATTTGTTAATAACAACTGTACGCTCTTTATTCTTATTTTGGAACACCAACTAAATCAGAAAACAGACAATGCCAGATCTTAGTTACTACGGCTACATCACGAAATTGGAGTGATGTAGCAAATACTGCAATTCGAAGTGTATGCATCTTTTTTCTTTAACCGAATAGAGCAGCAAACAAAAGGCGGCAGAAATAGTCGTTGCTGCCCATGAACATCTGCAACCCTCGAAAGATAACAGTTCTCGAATAGCAAATGATAGAACTACACCAATTAGTATAAGTTTTTGACAAAATTATTAGTTAATGTTAAATTGGTCATAGACTGCAAGAACTAAAACTGTTAGTATCATTTGCCTAGTTAGCACATATTTCTTTGAGAACTGCCACTCCTGAGGACTGAGATAATTGCCTCTAGGATACACGTGGACTGATTACCATTTAATTATTAAGTGTTAATTTCAATGACATAGTTTTATGCAAAAATTTTACAATATTTCTATATTAACGTTTATAATATTCCGGCTTTTATTTTATAGAAGTTCCAAGGGACCACCAGACTAGCATTAAGTAACGACTGAACATCTAATTTAGAACCTAAATCCCCTAGGAGCTAAGTTGGAACACTTTGAATAATTGCGATAGTGTTCCTACAAACGAATCCTAGGCGTCGTGTCTCGATTTTAAGATGAAAATAAGATTTGGTGTCGGCCTAATGTAATAGCTTTATCAGAAAATACTATGTTCATTGAATTGATTCATTTCGAAATATTTCAATCTTTATATATAAAAATGAATGTTTGTCTGTTTGTCATCGATGAACTCAAAAACTACTGTACCGATTATTATGAAAATTAGTATATATATATGTATTTTTCCACGAAGAAGGTTTGTATAATATGCTCATTGATGCTACTCGCCACCTGGTGGCGCTGCAAAGTAGCAACTTCTGCCCCATTCAACCGATTGTCATGAAAATC
>DWFT01000331.1:0-12447 GCA_018246795.1 Microceris patrobas patrobas
AGACATAGACATACGAGTAGCCTATCTTGACTTTATTGGTCAAAATTGGCTGATGAGGAAGTTAGAAACCTCCGAAACACGTCATCTGTGTTAGAATAAAGATATTTAGCACTCTCTGTATACCCAGAAAGAGACTTGGCATGCAGATATAGTAACAAAAACCAACACTGAAAATTTAGAAAGTTTCTAGAATATATATATTTATATGGTAATGGTACATATGTACGTACAAATGTCTTGGGGTGGATTCCTGCCACCCATTAAATTTCATTGCAAAATTTTCTACGTTATATTCTATTTACGCAAAAAAACACATATTGCACGGTTTGGCAATTTCTCTAATATATACAAAACCAATACATGTATAGAGCCGTCCCTATATAGTGTACTTACATGAAGTACCTAATTTTAATTTACGTCAATTATTTCGGTTAATATTAATACAATGTAATACAATCAGTCTAATATAAAATAAAACATTAATTTTCAATATGTTACAAATTAATTCGAAAATTACGTGAAACTTTTATCAAATTCAACACCTATTTAACGTTACATTAACTCGGTAATGTTAACAAAACCCTTGAGTTCTCACCATGAATTTTTAGCATTATCAATCACCAACAACTGACTGGCTAAAATATGAAATTCCGTTATAGGAGATAAAATATTCTGTGAGTATGATAGATACTAAGTGTTGGTGGTATACAGTCATTGAAACTTCGAGCTTCCAACATTTGGTTGAACAACATACTTGATTCAAAGAAAAAACGTCTATCTTTCTATTGTAAGTGCAATTTAATTTGTAATAACATAGAAAATATAACATAACTTCACACCTGTATTATCCCGAAGAAGTAAGAAGAGACGGGTAGCACACTCCCACGACTCACTGTTATAAGTTATTCGTGACACCACGGAATAGGGATTGAGCCTGTTGCTGAACACCGGTCACAAAATCCAGGTTGCGTGCTACTACTGGGAATTTCAAGTTAGAAAAAACTCAATAATAGTTTGCCCGACACGGAGATCGAACTCGCGACATCTTGATTGGTAGTCGCTATTCATAATCCTGTGAATAAGAAGTTTATTTGTTCATTTTAGTTTGTGAACTTGGGTTCGCAGTCTGAAACTAATATATAATTAATGTATGTGTTCGCGCTGCAGTCGCGTGCATTAAAATCCATTAGTGTACCTATGAGTAAACTTTGTAGAAGTTCTGTTTGTTTCTTAGCTTTGTTTTGTTTTAATTATTGTTCGAGAAACCGCTTTAAAGTTTCGTATAGTTACGGAGTAACGATCAAACTTAAATGAGTATAGATTTGAATTATATAAAAGATTTTAATGAGTATGTAGTGAAAACGGTTATGGGTTAATCACTCGGTTAACGTATTACTAATAGTAACTAACATACCTACATTAGTATACTGGTAGCGATAATTAGAACTTTAAGGAACCACAAGAAAAAATCTTAGATTCCGACTCTTTCTACGTCGAGGAACCCCTTCGAAAAGAACGGATTGCGTTACAAGACTTCTGTAAGCCTAATATATCCCTAGCCATAAATCAATTTAAAATTAAATAGCTTTTGTTTACATTTTGACTATGACTTGTGCACGTTATTATGTAATACTCCTTATCAGTCTTATTCACACATATAATACTCGTATTATTACATGTAAGTATTAATTTTTGTCTTATAATTATTGTATAAAAAGCGAAACATATTAGACTTTTTACTTATTATTAATAGCACTCTTTAGATAACGCTTACCAAACATGACTCGATATACATTTCAAAATACAAAAAAGAAATAATTTTCAAATTAGTCTTTACCAAATGGATTCAATACAGTACAGTCAAACAAGGTTCGGTCCAATCGCATAACATTCGCTCCCGAAAACAAATTTAATTTCCGTTCGCTCTGTAGCAATTCTAGCCGCGTCTACGTTGATTTTACTCGTGACGTTCAACTGGGTTCAGTTCAGTTTTGTCTACCTGTTACCTTGCAACTGATGGATACATGTGTATCGGTACAATAAATGTTATTATTAATTTACTTATTTAAACTAAGCCAACTCGTCGCTATAGTCTTCCCAGTATAAAGTAACTCACTCTTTTAAGTAAATCACTTTTAATAAGAAAAATTCATCAACGTTGTGGACCTAAATCTCTGCAAATGCTATCCTTTGCAAGGATTCCAGCATTGCATAACTACCCATGACACGGAAAATTCAAAATTGGCATAAAACAATAAAATATTTGATTATTGAGTACTCAGTGTTATCATATCTGCATAAATTCTTGCGATACTGATGACTTTTCAGTTGTATTGTCGAAATGAATGTCGCAGTTAAATCCTGAATATCCATTATACAGTTTCCACTGCTAAAATCGTCAAATCCTAGTTAGACAGGTAATAACAATGGTAATTGAAAATTTTACAAGCCTGCAACCACATTGTATTGAAGGATCGAATATTGAAGGATGGCATGAAGGGTGCTTGTCTAGTCGGAGTATTGTTACAGCTTGCTATCATAAAGTGCTCCAATTGTTGCCATGATACTGTAACTGGTGTATACCCTATTTTGCAGCAAACAAATAACAATCCAGATATTATTACCCATTTCCAGTAAAAAACGGTAACGGCTGATAAAGATTGTTTGTTTTAGACAAACAAACTAAAAGTTATCTGGTCTTCTACAAAATGCCAAGCAGTGATATATCTATAAATCACAACTCTAAATAAAATGAATAAGAGCCCTATTGGTGACGGACAAAAAATATTAATAAGACACAAACATGACGACTAATGAGCGTTCCGTATTTGAAACAAAAAAGCGTAAAAATATTTCCATCTTCTTTGTCAACTAATCTTCACACAATTATTATTAATTGATCTTCGTATAACCTGGACTTATTCAAAACGAAAGTGACTAGACACTTTCTAGGCGAGCTTTCTGTCCTAGGCTGCATCTCGATTCCCATCAAGTGAGATTGTAGCCAAACGCGTGCCTATTTCTACATAAAAAAAAATAAACTAAGTTTGAATTGTAATTATAATCATCGATTACTTGAATAATATGTTACATTAAGACTATTGTTCACCAGAATGCAATTATGAAGCTACCAATTACTTACATCAGTATGAAGCAAGGCCCTCGAAATGCCTTCTCCAGTATTATTAACGAGAGATCGGCGCAATCTGGGTCGGGTGTATAATGAATAGACATATATTTTTACACTGCACTGCACTACGAATGAATTAAAACCAGGGAACACTGTCTCCGAGCTATCCCCTTTTGTGCCATATAATTGCTTATTTAGCAGCTTTACACGTCTCTAAAGATTTCCGCGATCTTGAGGGCTTCTCTACTTTGTGTTCTAGAGTTGGAAATAAACACAAAGAGATAAGGTCGCGGTGAGGCCTCATTTAATACTTCATCCGTTGACAGATTTTGTGATTCTAAAAAAACATAACTCTCTTCTCTCTGGTAAGACCACTTTTTTATTTGCCCTTGATTTTTTTTGAAAATTTTATATTTTATTTATATTTCGTGGTCTTTATTTTGTGGTTAACGGCCCAGATTTATTTTTCGGCATTCGGCAGGTAGAAACAAACTAAGCTTAAATTCATTTACAGTGTAAGTCCTGTTTATCAATGCATTGAAGCTTTTATATCGTAGTATTGTATTAATTCAGACATGCTAAATTGTACTGTATGGTCCAACCAGGAAGAAGAGTCTAGAAGAGTCCTTTTTTCTTATTGATTTTTAACTTTTAAACAAAGATTAACTTGTACAGATCTATCAATACTCTCACTGTGTTGGTCCTGCTTGAAAGTATACCTACTTAGAAGTATCCTGTACACATTCAGGTTTATAGATTCGTAGTCCGCTACCTGTTTGAAAAGTGTTGTTTCCACAAAAAAGGTTCGAAATAAAACAGAATGTGATGATATACGAACAATAAAAGATGTCTGAGAACACATGTCCGCTCGGACACTACAGGACAGATAGATGCCAGGAATTCCCTACATTCGTGTTGCTGATATATCAATTACATTCGGCTCACGTCCGTATCGTACTATGATATGTGACGTGTGAACTTTCGCGCGCTTTTCTGTGTATTTCGCGACGTAGTAAAGAGAATTTTGTAAAAAAGAACAAAAAACTAGGAGTGTACGTCTTCAGTGCTTGATCTATATAAAAAAATAGACATGATACTTAATTATTTTCATAATAAAGTAAAGAAAATGTTGTGAAAGTGATGGAAATTAAAAAAAGAACTTTTAAAACGAGACGGTAAAAAAAAGCAATACAATAATGTTGGTCGGAACAGTCTTAGAAGTATTTCTTGTTTAAATATCATTATAAGAACCGTATATCGATAAATATCGGTAATTATATTATAATATAATCCTTGTTTATATTATTATTATTATTATTATCTTATTATGATAATATACAACCCAAAACGAACATAGCAAATGTTAAACACGTGTATATTTGTCATGTATGTTAAATCATACACGTGAAATTTCAAATCCACAAGTCAGATAACAACAGTACAGCCTCTCTACAAATGAAACGCTAATAAATCATACAGCCACATAGCGGATACGCAAGTATTGAATATCTACAAAGTTCCATCCTCTACATTACCGTTGCGACGAAAGCTGGCGTAATGGCTTCCGCTAACAGATTGTATGCCACAAACTTGGCATACCTAAGCTTGCGGTTTCATATAGCTAAGACGCGGTTACGACATTGAGGATTCTATTGCTAATGATCATTGTTATTGACAATTGTACTGCTTTATATATAACTATGCCTACATTCAACCACCAATAGCAATGGCTCACCCCTCATTTCCTAAGACGTTTGACGTAGCAGGCGGAAAAGGAACCTGTCACACTTTTTTGCCTACCCGTTTAGAAATACAAGCGTGATGTTAAGTGAGGTTTAATCACAATCTCACCTAGTCTATAGCGACGATGCGTGTGTACGGCAATATTAATCGGCCTTATTTATTCTCAGTTTGCGCGAGGCTTAATGTAGTTTATGGCCTGAGTTTCGGCGCTTTAATAATCTAGTTATAAAACTTTACTACTAATGTAAGTATATTATAGACACACAATATACAATGGTTTTGCTTAGCTTTATATAATTCTGTTTATTTAGCTAGTACAGGTTTTGGGTGTGTTCATATATTTGATTAAAATATACCGGCCTAACTATGGGAATCTCTGCCCTGACCTCCTATCCGTGGCGGAAGTCCGTGACAAGAATGTCTTATTGGTTTGTAACTATTCCAGGTATTCCAAAATTGTCTGTCTATCATCGATATTTATAGCTAATAAATCTTACACCTCGTCGGGAAACAATAAGGGCTGTTTTAGAGAGTCGGACTTTAGTTTTATGAATTACGTTCTTAATACGATTTTTATGATATATAAAATGAACTATAAAACTAAGTTATGGTAAATTAATAGATCTACGCCATCTTATGTTTGCAGATACTTTTATCTTTTATAGAACAGTACTCGATCACAGATATAAGTCAATAAAATACGATAACTACGTTACTACGGTGTAAGGGATTCCAACCACCATCTCAGGAACTCAAGCCAATCTCACCTATACGTGGTAAACCCTGCTATAACTGACGAGGCTCTGGCGTTCGGCTGATAGCGGTATAGCGCAGCTTAAATAGGCACGGCTAAATGCCCTGGCCGCCGACGGGCAGTAGCGTCGGCGGTATGAAAAGCCGTGCCCTGCGAGCTGCAATCAACTATGCCCAAGCTGCTAAACTATGTCCAGCAGTGGACTAAGAAAGGCTGATGATGTTACTACGATACTGCGTACTACTACGACGACATAAATCATAGATACTTCAGATTTAAGTTTAAACTCGAAAATGATTCTACGAAATACTACCGTGGCAATTTTCCACTCAATGGATCAACAACCTGATGTTAAGGAAAATTGAGAGAGATTTACAACAACTATTTGATATAGAAGGGGCTGGGTCAATAGAACATTCAGCCACAAAAACCAATGTAGATCTATTTCGGCTAACCTAAGACCCTAAGTGTACTTTAATAGGTATTATGATAACCTAATGCCCGTTTGTGTGAAATAGTTCTCGTGGTTTCCACTTCGCAATTTGCGGCCTGTCCTACACATTGTTCAAAATTTAATAGTTCGATAAAAGGGACATTTTGTAAATTTAATTTTAAAAAGTTTTTATTTTGATTGATGTATTAGTGTTGGGGATAGTTTCGGGAGTAACTTAAATCAATAGTTCTTTTAAAGTTCTTTGTAAAAAAAAGTTAAAAGCTAACTAGAATTCTATAATACGCTACTGAATAAAATTTAGAAAATATATACGATACATTATTACGTATATAATTATTAATACGACGATTAAAACAATTATCAATTGTTAAAAAAATATATTAAACAATTAATACCAAAGTAATAAAATATTTACGAACGAAAAAGTAGAGCTTATAAGTTTAAAATGACACTTTATTGGGGTCATAGCACACTGCCAGAATTGCGCATGAAATAGTTCATGTTAAGAGACCATTTTGTTTTCTGTGTCACAAGTCATATCTGCGGCGACTTTTTAAATATCTGCACGGATTGTTTTCCTTAAATAAAAATAATGCGTAACATATTACATTTTGTGCTATTATTATAATAGATATATAAATGTAATAAAATTGAGAATGGATATTTAGTAATAATATTTTTATACGGCAGTCAATCTAGTTTCCAAAGCCATGCTGCTAAGCGCAAAGGACCATTTCTTATTGTTTATCCAAAAGCGTTTATGACGATGAGTGATACACTTACACTACTCCTTGTCACTAACTTTTTTACTTCTACCCTCAGAATATTGGAATGAATAGCAAACACAATCGTTTATGAAATTTATCAGTGACACCTTTCTACCTCTTAGAATGTCCCATTTGCAAGGCAACATGCAGCGCGCGGTGCCGGGCACCATCTCAATAACGTACAGCTTTGCAATTTTCTTGGCACGCGACAGGAAATTATTGCCACTCCATTGATTATGCTATAATATTTAAATAACATCACGACTGCATTTCCCTGAAGGCGAAGGCAGGGGAGTGTAATGTAACCTCACAATTCACCAGATGCCTTATTAGTGCGATGCAGGTATGGAGATAATTGCACAAATGTTATTTAAGTACGAACACGTTCGGAAAAGAGACCCCCTATACAACAATGGTAAGATAAAATGGTTGGAGCGGATAATATTCCTAACAGAGAACTTATTAATATTTTTATGTTAAATTTAAACATTTTTTACTTTACCATGCCGTCGTCTAAGCACGTTTTTTTTATTATAAATCGTATATTTTGACACAAATATTTGTGCTTTGAAATAGGGGTCTACGTTTCCATCACTCGCCCGCTGACAGTTTCTAACTGAAACATGTATTATTAATGGCAGACATGAAGAACCCTTTTATATCAACATGGTGGCCTTTTCCAAAAATAAATGACCGTCTAAAACCCTCAGTTGGACTATGGAAGCGCCATGTCGGAAGCTGCTAACATTGCGTTCATATAGCGTTAAAAAGTTACTACAAAGGAAATACTCTGGTGTTTCTATTATTCAGCCGATCGCTAATCCGGTACTCCGGCTACTTTCTAACTAATGATTGTTTATCAATACTAGAATATTCTGTTAGTATACACATGTGTATGTACATAGGTAATCCTCATTCTAATTCCAACATGTCACATATAATAACATGTCACATATAAAATAATCACAATGAATACATATGATAAAAAATTTGTAAATTTCTAAAATGTGACATACAATGTGAAATCACGGATACGATTTTTCTGAATATGCATGAAATTTCTGAACTTGCTTGCGTTCTCACAATGTGCTCTCACAAATATATTTCCATATATTCTTCCTCCAGTCGTTACCTCGAGATATAATTCATTTTATCCGCTGTCAAGCTCTTGACTCCATTTTTTCATGTAAATGCAATCGACATTATTGGAAAACTGTCATTTGTGTAACGCGCGTAGAATATCTAAGTAAAGACGTTCCCGGTACTCCCTTTATAATAACAGGGATAAAGAAAAGATTAAGTGTAAATCGAAACGTAACTTTTATAAAACCTGTTTTAACTTTTTAAATATATTATAACAATATTTGCATTTATTAAGTAACCAGGGAAATCAGCCAATCAGCGATAAAGTTAGAACTTATATACTTGTAAATAACTTACATTAAAATAGTACAGTTAGTAGTGCTTCGTAGTGTATATTTTAACTTAGTAATTACAGGAAAACTGATGCAAATGAACATGTCTTGTAAAAACTTTAATTTTGAAGACTCGAAAGAAAGGCAGCAAATTAAGATGCCTAGTACTATAATGAATATTATAAACAACTTCTACGTGTACAAACCGTTTATATACATTTATTTATTATGTACATATACGAGTAGTAGCCATAAACAGGCCATTTGTCTAGTTTGAAAGCTTAAAGTAAATTATATCTTCACATATAAGTAATTTTCGTTCATGTTTTCAAGTTTAAAACTGTAATGGTTAAATAAAATTTCGCATGATGTCTGGTGCGTCACCATTTATGGATTGATAAATAGATCTTTTAAAATATCATTTTAGCGGTATTCGTACAAAATCATAAAAAAAACCTTTTTTTTTTTAATTTTATAATCTTAGAAAATTGTTATATATAGGTACATTGTTAAGAATAACAATAACAAAGTAATTAAAAGTTTAATTAATTTGTTATTATATTATAATAAGTAAATATTGTGATGTCATGCGAACTCTGAAATTGACAGTGTGCCATCTCTATGTTTATAAATAATTTTTAATTTGAATTATCTTTTTAATTATAAAACTGTTTTATTATAATATTTTTTTTAATTAAAAAAAAATTAAACTTGTAAAGTTACACTACTTAGGTATCATACTTTCTCTTAAACTATGATATATTTGAGGTGTGTAAACACCTAGTAAAAGTTAAATTGTATGTACATATATATATACTTGACAGCATTTTTCAGGTTTTTTTCTAAGTTTCTAAATTAAACTTGTCTAAATTAGAAGGTCAGCGGTGGGCCACAACACCTAAATATATTCACCCAAAATATTCTTCTAGAGCCAACCACGAATCATAATAACACTTCTTTATGTACTATTTTCGTCTACATTTTTGTTTATTTTCGTGTACATTTGACTGCCTTGTTGATCGAGTGGCTGCAAGAGCGATCGCTGCTCGGGATTTCTTGGGTTCAAATTCCGGGTCGGGTACTATTAGATTTATATAATTTAGGATTTCGAGTAGTGACTCGGAGTCAGGATATGTGCCCGGTGTATGGCAATAGGCTCACCACCTATTCCATTGTGGGACTTAAATGTAACTGGTGAAAATTGGGGGTGTACTACACTCCTCTGCCTACCTCTTCGGGGATTACAGGCGTGATGTTAAGTAATTTTGTTTACTCGTATTTTCGTATATAATTCATGTTGATGATAACTATAATTAAATTGGGCTAAATAAGGCATGACATAAAAATTAATATAATATTAATTAATATTTAATATGAATACAATATAACCCTTGATGGCTGAATAACTCCGCCTGAAGTTCCATTGAAGTAAGCCTTTAGTGAGGAGGATATGGTATGTCCTCCTCACCGAAACAAAATATATCTCGCTAGCTACAGGAATCAGTTTATTAAGGAACTGGATATCCAATTTAATTGTTAATATTTGCCTTTATATGTATAATATTTAATTGACTAGGCAATAGGTAATTGTAACAAAATATTAACATATTTAGACTCACCTTTATTATCAATCGTTTATTTGTGAGCAATAAATAAATAAACGATTACCAAAAGTATCGCATGATAGCATGTCGAGTCGGCGGGCACACACGAAAACAATGCAGTGTAAATGTAAACAGTAAACTGGGAATTAGTAGCATTACTGGCGTTGATTAATAATTGTAATGCTTAACATTACATTTATAATAATACAAGTTTATTAACTCACTGCATTACCAAAACTATTGGGATGCGGTCTATTTTGGTTAGCGTGTTTGGCATTTTAGTTGTCATAACCGGCCGTCCGAAGTTTCGGATTCGATTCCCGGCATTAAGTTTTATACTGCCGTTATTCATGTACCTATTGTTACAGAAGAATATATTTGTTTTAGTTTTAAGCTTCAACTCGCTATTATCCAATTATTATAAATACTACGTGGGAAAGATATAAACGAATCTAACATTGCATTAAAATGGAACGAAAATAAAAACGCCAACAAGTGTTTTCCTAATGAGTATTAAATTACATTTTTTGTAGCGCCTCTGTTTTTTTCGTTTTTTCAAGAGCCTTATTTCAATTCAAGAGCCATTTTTCAAAAACATAACGACATTACATTTAACATATAGCCATTATACATGAACTATATTAAATGCTAATTAAAATAACTTAATACAAATCTTTTGGTACGATCCTTAATATGTATCATTAGTGCATATTTTATATAAACACTAATGTAACGATTGTCTAATTCAAATTATCAAAACCTTCCCCTACAGCTGAAATATCGAGAAACGTTTAATGTTACCTTATTAAAAAAATGATCATTATCGATACTTTCAAAACCACTAGCGAAAATGTACGCGTTCGAATAACATTCGAAATATAAACGAACTTACCGACTAGGAAGAACAGATCATTAATTTTAAATTAAAATGTAATTAAGGAACACAATTTAAACCAACCAACATTTTTTTTCTTATCTAAGAATCACTGGCAGCTTTATTCAGACACAGTTACGTATTAGGTGCAGAATTGTCGGCGTTAGAATAAAAAAAAAAGTTCTCCGCAGCCCGCCGCTATCCATTCCACACACGAATTCACCGAAAACTGAAATTACCGCCCCGAATCGACACTTCCGTTTTTGCATGCAACACTTGCACAAGAATTTTGGTACATATCCTATAGCATATATGAGGGTAGCGGTACTTCAACTTTACGCCCTGTTACGTTAAGGTCGATAAATGGCCACAAATGGCCTTCACATACTGTAAAGAATATATTTTTTTTACTTTTAAGGAGTTTAGGTTTTCTCACGATGTCTTCCTTCACTGTTATAGCAAGTCATATTTAATCCTAGTCATAGCCCAGTGGTTTGAAATTCATTCTCTTACTCCGGGGTCTTCCATTCAAATCCTGGCGCGCTCCGCCTTATAGAAATATGTGTCCTAAGATCAAAAAATACTACTCGTATGCTCGTTTCGTTTGCTTGGGTGAATTCTGTACTTGCCAATAAGATTCGTGGTAGCACCAGAGGAAAATATATCTATTAAAACCAATTAAAAATTCGTGCTAGGAATAAGTCTCATACTAAGAATATGATTCTTACTAGGGCTAGAAGCCAATTTCATGCTACTTTACTGAGACTGTAACATTTTTATTAAGTGAAAATATAACACACCGCAAGCTATACTACAACTGTAACATTTATATTCATGTAACTTTTGCGTTTGAATTATAAGAAAAAACCGACTGAGTCAAGGTCGTATGCGGTATAAAATCTGTAATTTCCGAGACACGAAGTTTCATTAAATTCTAAATGGGGCGAGTATAATCAAAGCGCTCGTCGTTCATTATTAATTTTGACGCACCTCTATCTGCAAGCGCATTGCGCTACTAACAGAAATGGAACAGACCTACAAAGAAATTTTATATATGTACGTATTCACACATTCCTTGATTATAAAGTACTGCTACATATCTGTACGCAGGTACCAAGGGAGGCCAAGATTCTCCTATCTCGACCGAATAGGTCGAGTTCTGGCCGATGGAGGAGTTAGGAGTCTCCGAAACCGGCGTGAACGTATGAAGAGGGTGATGAATGTGGAAGAAACCGCACGCCTGCAAGGATAGAGATATTTAGCACTCCGTGCTCTCTGCCTGCCTCATAAATAATTTGGCGGGAACATACTCGTATGTGTATTTGTCAATGTAGTGTTGATATCCCTGAGGCTGCTTGTTATTTGCGTTTTTGGTAAGATTTGGAATCAAATAAGTAGACCATTTGATGTTAAATGATCATAACAGATTTGTGTAATCACAAAACTGAAATCAGTAACCTCGAGCACTGATATTATATTTGTACCAGATTTCCAGGTGTTTATGGTTGCCAGGTTTTAAGCAACATTGAGTTTAGGGTTACATTTCAACCATTGTATTACAATATTTGTGTGGGGCTAGTAGTTAGTACAAAATGTATTCGGTTTACCACGATCTGTCTCTTACCACTTGCTCTCTAACAAGTCACATCGGAGTAGAGAAGTAGCTAAATCTCTATCCCCCTTCTTTGCATTACTCAGCTCTGGAG
>DWFT01000332.1:0-12443 GCA_018246795.1 Microceris patrobas patrobas
ATGTTTTATAAGTATGATCAGATTATACAATAATATCAGAATTTGTGAAAGATTTGAAACCTTTAAATTTAACGCGACTTTTAATTATGAGACGACATGTCTGTGCTACAGGTATTAGTGAGAATAAATCCTGTAAAAGATTCCCTAATTCGTATTATAAGAGCTACATTTATGCTATCTCTCAAAGAGTCCTTTGTTAAATATATGAATATGGTAAGAAAAAGACCAAATCAATTTCTTATGGAACTAATAAGTGATTATATCAAGCTTTAAATTATGCAAGCTGGCATATTGAACAATAATTGTTATATTAAGCTGTGTCAATCCTGGTTATCCTGTTAAATTATAACAGTTCAGAACGTTTTAATACTTTTCGGGGCACTAATAACAGACAATATTTTTTATCAATAATTTTTGGTTTTTGAATGCAGTTTTAGAATTTATCCTAAAGCACAGACCACAAAACTATGAAAACAAACATCAATAATCTATAATAAAAAAACATATTTCATTTCTGCATCAAACGCAAGAAATAAGCAGGTCGGAAGCGATTTGTAAAGCTTAGTAACGCCAGTCCGCTCTCGGGTGAGTGATCGTAAGTTGCCAAGGATCATGAATTACGCATACGTTGCAGCAGTTTGTTTCATTAAAGCTGGAGGTAAACCAGACGGATGTCCTGAAGGCAGAGTAAAAGTTCTGACAAATGGGTTGCTATCCAAAAAAGTTGCAGACACAATGAAATATTTCATATACTTGAAGAACAGAAGCAAATTTTCTTACGAAGTTGCAAGAAAAGCTTCTCACGAGAACGTGCGATATTCCAAATTCCGGCATTTTTACTTTGTAGGTCACCGTAAAAGACAAAAGAATCCTCGGAATCTTCTGAAAGGAGAGCTCGGTGACACCTTTAAAATGAGTAAATGGCGTTCCATACATTTTATATTCCATTACATTTACGCTGCATATAAACCCTACATTTTACACACTTTCTTACCACAACGTAAAATATAAAAAAAAGACCTAAATGTATGTTTGTAACCTTATTTTATATCTTCGTTTTACTCCAATCTTGAAAATATTAATTGAGTCAGTAAAAGACATACCTCATTATTCTGGCATACGTGAAAATTTCACACTATATGCTTTTCGTTACAAAACTGGATATACACTCCTCAGGTTCCTTACGCGGGTTGTTTTAATAGCCGTCCCGTAATTCCTATGCAAATATTAACCGCTCAGCACCGCGGCGTAGCTCCGTACGTTGTTTGTATACACTCGGAGCAAATTGCTTCTGCCCTCGAACGTGTCGCGGAAAACCTATGTAAATCTGTTCTGTGTCTCTCTTTTGCCTATTGTCGCTCCAATACTGTATATAAACGTGTAGATTGCCATTGAATTCGATATGAGATCTTTTTTAATACAGGATGTCCGAAAAATTTACAGTCGAGCATAGGTTACTAGAAATTTCTTTCACAATTCCTCTATGAATAATATTGGGTCTATGAATAATTTGCCGTAGGTATATTAAGTCCCATATGAATACTATCTAATATTTACTGCAAAAACACGGGGTCGATGTTGTATAAAATCTTCTTTTAGTACAGAATATTGTTATAAGCATGACCTTGTGACTTATGGATTAATGAAATATAAGTGTATCTACTTACGTATTTATAATAAAAAACATTAAAAAGAAATATATGGCAATAATATAATACTGTCATATATAACAACAGTATAATACGCGTGACCGGATTTACGATTTCATGGTTGATAATCCCTCATCATATTCCTAGTCGAAACCAGGTTCTTTCTGTAGTTTAATCTAGTATACAGGCATTACAGGCACATTTACCATCTGACTGCACGTGGTCACTGTTGACTATGGATATATACAAAGGGATTGCCAAAGCATTGTCGTCATTAAAGGAGAACTCTTTTTATGCTTATCTCAATATCTCCACATCTTAACGCTTCGCAAATGTCTCAAAAGGAAGCTCAGTTCAGGTGATACACTTCCGCAGTAAAAATGAGCGCGCTAACCGAACTGTGGAAGACTGCCAGTAACGCGGTTGATGTGCGTGGAATGTCATTTTCTGACGAGCGGTAGCGAAAAATTTCATTCTTTTCATGTAAAAATGTATGTATGTCCAAATCTCATTCACAATAGTTCATTCGCTCATAAAAATGAAGATAATAATGGTAGTTCAAATACATTGTCATACTCGTTTCAATTTAATTTCAAAACAAATATTACTAGAATTGATTACCGACATAAAGTTACATGCATTCTGTTAACCAATTAACATTCATTACTTAAGGTGATCAATCGCCTTAAACATTAGTACTGAGTATTCAATCAAATTGTTTAACAATCGTCTTCAGAAAATATTGTAAAACATTATCTTGAAATGAAGCTATTTTAATTATAAAAACAAACCAGCAGATATTTTTTAAAACAATAATTACTTTACAAACCACAATTTATCACACTCGTAATGTAACATTCTTATTTAATAAATTTAATTACACAACGTTCGTATTAATTGGTAAAATATCAATCAATTATTACCGAACAACCCCGTGCGTACACGGCTTCGACCATTAATACGTAGTGGTAATGTTAATTAAAAACCCAATATGTTTTAATATTGCCTCCACGAGGTGGCAGTGATGTACATACAAATATAACTACTCGAATCGAACGTTGTATCACAACTGAGAAACTGGGAGAGGTGTTTACACGACGAGAAAATTGCTTGGGCGCTTGAATACGCTGCGGAAAACCTATGTAAATCCATTTGTGTACGCTACTTCTCGTGACAGAGTGTTTTTACATGGAACACTTACGTGGAACGCATGTTGGAACCTGACTGGTAGATATGAAAATGTATAACGCCGATTTATGCCAGTTAAGCAATATTTTCTATGGCCCATGGCCTTAAACCTCCACATTCCAACAGATCACCCACGTCCAATACTAGAACGATAATGGTGTCGATGATAATGATGTAAGCAATATCCGGTTAAAGATAAGGGGATAAATATATTTGAGCTAGTAAGTTTTGTTTGGAAGTATCAATTTAATAGCTTTAATGAAATCTCTTAAAGTATAAGCTCAAAGGATTAATCTTAAATATGATATTACCATTTAGTAATTAATATAACTATTATCAAACCTACCGATAAAGGTTGTTAAAATACTTAAGCTGCTCAATGTGGCTAATTAAAATGTTCACAGACTTCAAGTGAAATCTTTGTGAGGATAAATATATTTGGCCCTTAGTGCTCTCTCCTTGTCTATAAGAGACGTAATAATAATTAAAAATAACAATATACTTACTAATATAAAAAGAAATTATCTCACTCAACATAAACAATCCTGCACTCACAGAACATAACCGAAACAGAAGATGCTGATGCCAGTACAAAATCATTAATCATTAGCATGTCACAATTTAATCCTTCATACACAAACACACAATTTCTATAAACAAAGCGGCATCCTTCGCTTGTCTAGATTAAAAATCACGACAGAGTTCAATTGGGTCTTAGCTAGAAGAGCTCTTATTAGTAACTAACAGGAAATATAGAGCTAGGGGAATAAATGAAGATGAAGACTTTACATTGAATAATGGTTATGACTGAAAGAAACCAATTAACAACAAGTAAATTGTGTTCGTCTTGTGCAGCACAGAATAATGCAAGCTGCATACGATGCTACGGTTCGTATTTTTTAATATTATAGATGCACTTTTTCATTCACGGCCCACTCGTAATTATCTGTCGAAAGATGGTAATATAAAAGTTTATAGGCCTATTGTTAATTTTGTAACTAGCTTAACTCTTTATAAAACAGCCATAAATACAGCAGAATGCAATAAAAACATTTAAAAATATAAAAAACACCATCAGCGAACCGGCTAAGATACTCGTAGATTGCTAGTTTTATCACTTCAAAAATTCAAAGATCGAATCTTCATAAAATTAATGAAGATTTTTTGCTCTAAACACTAACGAAGTTTTTTAAAACACCTGCATAAGAATATTATTATTCTGAGGAGTCTTTATTCTGGATAATATATATAGTAACAGTACGATTATTAGAAACAATACACAATAGAAAATGTAACTTATTTTCGCTTTCGTTGAATCTGTGATGTTACAAGTGATGTTTAGTACCTAATTAAAGTATAATCTGTGGTACATAATTTTGAATCTTCTAGAATCCATATAACGGTCAGATTATTGACAGTCATAATATGGAATTGCGAAACTAAATTTACAACTCCTGTTATTAAATAGAAATGCCTGTACTAAGTTATTTTAGTTTGTTGGTGGAACAGAATATGCATAAAACAAACCATTCAGTGCATCATCGTAAGAAAATCTGCACACCTTAGAATTTATAAGAAAAATAATTTTCCTATGGTGTGTGAAGTCTGCCAACCCGTACTTGGCTAGCGTGGCAGACTATGGTCTTAACCGAGAGGGTTGTGTGAGGAGACCCATATTTCAACAGTGGAATGATAAATGGATCGATTATTAAGCCATTCAGTGCATGAAAAGACTATAAAGAAAATCTAATTAACTTGACCTACTTTAAACTTTAACATCCGATTCGCAAAATTCCGTTTCTCCCAACAACACTCGCATATATGTCAGGTTTGAAACACACTACTATCTCCATTTACTTGGTTTCGGCTTAAAAAATCCTCGACACTCTCAATGCCTTGAAGTTCTACATTTTGAAATACCCACATGCCTTACATGATTATTGTACAAAAATAAAAATATTATACTCAAGTGTGTGCAGCTGTCAGTACTGTTTATATACGCACACATACCAGCAAACACACACACACACACACAAACAGACACAGACACACACACACACAAACAGACACAGACACACACACACACACACACAATAAAAAAACATACAAAATTGTAACGAGCAAAACGATACTGAGTCTAGACTGCCCCGAACTAAGGCTTTGCTAAGAGATATCGTTGACGTCATCAAGTATTTCAACACTCCACTGTGAAACGCATTCATTAGTTTGCTCAGGATGTATTTTTTGACCATTATAATAAATGATATTTTACCTAAAGACATTCTGTACAACCGGTGAAACGCGGGAGTGTTCTACACCTATCTGTCCATCACTTCGGGGAATACAAGCGTGATGTTACGCTAACGTTTACGTTCTGTACAAATGTTTTCTGTACAGTAGTAAGTGCACGCCGGTATTTGAATTGATGGAACGCCGAATTCAAACCTCGAAGCTATCACTGCTAATGCTGGCAAGAGATATATATACCCACATACAAGTACATACATGTTCTTTGTACAAATTCCTTCGAACAGGTCAGTATTCGTTGCTCGCGTTTCGTGAAACACGCTTCTAACGTGCACGTTTCAATTGATTGATTGCATTTTAAGAGCGCATTGTTAGCGGCCGCGAATGTAGATAACTCTACGTTCATACTGTGAGAAAAGTAATATGTGGCGAAGTTAAACTATCGTTCAGCTAATTTGCACATTTCTATAAACGGCAAACAACAAAAACAACGAATTGGTCATAAAACGTAACGAAATTGGATTTTAACCAATCTACTTATAACTATAATAAGTAAATTGTTATCGTTACATATTGGCGTCATCTAATAAATCAGGCCTACAGCCAGCAGTAGACTGAGAGAGATTAATGATGATGACGATTCCGAAATTTAAACTACTTTGTTAAGCAAAATGATTTTCTTATTTTATATTGAAATTGTTTACCTTACTATGGATGGAAGCTTCAAAAGAAGGTCTCTAATAAGAGACGAATACTTAAATATTCTGTTCCAATAGCTAGATACTAACTATAAAATTAATTCAACTGTTTATTACACTTCAATATATGTAGTAGGCGTGGGTTTCATAGAATAATGTTCTACACTTTGAAACGTAATATAATATCATTCCTGTGTTTCCTCGAAGAGATAGGCAGAGGAGTGTAATGCTCCCACGTCTCAACTGTTATGTCATACGTCCCATGAAATAGGGTATCCATCTATTGCCATACTTTATGCACGATTGAAGACACCGAATTAACAGCTTAAAACATTAACATAAAAATGAATCCATCTGCGAACTCCAATAAAATTACGTATTTTCAAGCCAAAAGTATCGCGTCCTCATTAACATTCCAGCGACGCCCGCAGACATTTTCATAAAACAATCCATTCAACTCCGTTTAATGTTACCCTTATTATTACCTGGTACATATTCAAAGTACATTTCCGCATTCGAAAGTATTTACAATGAGATTATATTATTTTTGTTTCGCTGAACGCGAATGTAGTATTTCAATGAATATTCTTATGCGGACATACTGCCGTTGCTGTTTTTGCCGCTAAGCAGCTACACATAAGCTTCTATACAAATAACGAATAATTACTCACCGATATTAACTATCGTGATAGGGATACGCCATGTGTGAAAAACCCTAATAGAATTTAATTCCTATGAAGTGCATTATACTTATCTACTGTATATATATGTATATATTCTCAATTTGACAGTTAATAAGTATTTAATTCACTAAATAAGCTTAATAAACATGAGAAAATAAGGGCTTAAATGAATTTTATTTAATTGGTAGACTAAAAAATATTGCCGTTAAATTGTTAAGCTGAACGAAAACATGGTAAAGAAACCTGTAGACTTTAGAACTTTCGATAATGTTCTTAAAATGTATGTATGAAGTCTCCATCCCGAGCTTGGCCAACGCGGCAAACAATACCGCTAATATTACTCAAACTGAACGAAATCTATGTCCAACAATGAAACGATAAAAGAGTGTAGATGACGATAATAGTATCATTATCGTGATTTATTAGGTGGAGTCAGAATAGGTCAGAAGTCCACCATTTTACACAATTACTCGTATATAGCACCTGCGAATGGTAGAGTCGAAATAAGTAGACCGGACCATAAAATTTGGCATGTCCCAATAAAACGAGTAAAGAGTATGTAGCGATAGATGGATTGAAATCACTACATTTTGATTCATTGTGCATTTGTTATATCTATGTTACTCTTAACTGTTACTATGTTACTCTTAACTGTTACTATGTTACTCTTAACTGTTACTATGTTACTCTTAACTCTCATTAAGGGAAAATGAATAGATGAGGCATGTAACACAATGAATATCGTCTGTCTTCTTCGATCAAATCGACACTTTAAAATTATGTCTGTATTATATCAACTATAAAGCTGTATACATATGGTTCTATACAATCGTTACTTAATTTAACTACGAAAGTGGTGGCACCTAATACGTGCACATATACACATGCACGCACACACATGATGGTATAGCGTGAACATGTGTGTGTAACAGCTTGTTTATATTTGTTTTCTAAGACTTTAGTATCGTCAAGTTTTCGCTCTCACTAACGTAGAAATAATGGATACGAATTTTCGATATACAAAGTATCGTCTATTTTGATTCCCATAATTATAACCAATATAAATTTAACATTTAGACTTTCCACGTTTTATGTTATCTTTGTGACAGAGAACCAAGGTCACCGACATAGCTCAAAGGATTAGCTCGCTGAAGTGGCAATGGACTGGGCATATCTGCCGAAGATCCGACAACCGGTGGAGTAGGCGAGTTGTGGAATGGAGAGTGCAGCTCGGCAAACGTAGTGTAGGACGCCCTGCGGCCCGGTGGGATGACGATCTGCGAAAGGCTGCAGGCAGATGCTGGATGCGGCAAACCGAAGACAAAGTGCGATGGCGCTCATTGGGGGAGGCCTATGTCCAGCAGTGGACCGAGATAGGCTGATGATGATGATGATGATGTATATTCGAACACACAAGTATATAGAATTATAAATATAGCTTTAAATTAAATATACATATGTAGGTACATGTTTGGTAAATCGAGTTTATCTGTATAGGTACTCTTTGATTCTTTTCTCAAATTTTCTATTTATATTTTCTACTCAAAATATTTAGTAGAAATTTCTATTAGCGATGAGACCGCGTTTTAGGAAAACATAATTTGTCCCTATTATTCGTGTCCGACAGAAATTCAATTTTGAGCCAAAACCCAAAACCGTTTCTCAACGTTCAGCACCTTTTATAATTACGACCAAAACCGAAACTGAAGCCGAAACTTTTGTCAAACATTTCTACTCGTATTTTTATAGTTTCTGGTATACAAATCATGGAACAAATTGCAAGGTTAATATATCGCATTAGTTAAGGTCTTGTGTATTTATGTCTGGTACATAGCAAATTTCACCACCTATTTTACGTAGGACGTAAACGTAACTAGTGAAACGTAAACGTACCACACCTTTTAGTGAACGTCTTTTCGTAGCTTCTATTCTGAATTAAGGTGAGTGCACACTTAAGCAGCTGCTGGTAATGTAACATTCTAACAAATGATACAGTACAAGTAGAAACAGAATGGAAAAATAGTTTTTCAATGTAATGTAGCATTCCTGCGTACAGTATACGTTCTGTTAGACGTAATGTTCACCTGTATCATTCCTTTCAGTTCCGCATTTACACCTATGATGACGTATGATGATGACGACCTAATTTTATTACTTATATAAAAGGAAATATATACGAAATGAGTAAACGATTAACAGAGAGACTTTGAGCTATCTCAAACAATTTTCACACACAGCTATTTGATTCCAATGTAACACTGGCCAAGAATAATAACAAACTTATAATTAAACCGAAGAAACTATCACATTTAGAGATAATAATAATATTGCACACACTCGGTCATCAAAGCATCTACTCGTATTTCTCAAATGAACAAACACACTACACAAAGGTATATCATAGCACATATGTACTCTATGTATAACAAACACTAGATCTCTTGCCTCGCAGACCCGGTGAGGGACCTCAAAGGCAATTCCCAGAAGAGCACATCCACAGCCAATTCGACATAAATGGATAATGGATGGGTCTATATCAAAAAGTAGAGCGGTCGACAGCCTTAACTATGTATAGGTTAACAACTAATCCTTTAGGTACAATAAAAGCGTGAAACATAAAAAATAAACTGTGATTCCAAATACTCCGAAATTCACATTATTTTATCATCACGCTAATTCGCTTATAGAGTAAGCAGAGAGCGGAGAGTGATAAACTTTTCTATTAGTGGATCTGATCTGTATTTATTCTGTCTCTGTATCTGCTACATTCATCATTTTTCTCATGCACGTACCTCGCTTTCGAAGACATATAATTCTATCAGCCAGTATCTGACTTAATAGATAGATTAGATTATATGCCATTTGAGGGCGCTTTACGTATATATTTTTAACAAACTTATCCTTATGGTAAATATACATACAAGTCAGTAACCACCGATGATGGATCATTTTATACCAGCTTATGCGACTTCATGGAGGATTTAAAGTTATTGTCTATCGAAAGCAACCTTAACAGACACCTTTACATGCTCTTGAAATATGATTTTTAAAAATTGTCACCAGCAATTACACAGTCAACATTTCGAAATGGCATTATTTCATAGACCTAAGTGAAAATGTTAGGTTAAAAGATCATATACGTATATATGTAAACAGAGATTTGTTAATTTATTCATATCTATTTCAGCGAAGGAATTTGATGGAATTATACATGTCAGATCAATAACCAAAGCGGGAAGATAACCAACACATTTTGAAATAAAAAACGCAAATAAACATATTTTAAAAAGAAAAACATCAATGCGTGGAATATGAAAAAGTGAACGGGCGGAAAATTTTCATATGATGTGAATTACATTGCCACCAATATACGATATCACTCGTTTCTTGCAAAACGTCGAAGTACTATAAAGGATTTTTTTCGTAGTATACTAAAAATACGTGTTATTTATTTACAATGGCAATGAACCATTTTTATTTTAATATGTTATGGATTACAAAGAGTACACTAAAATAAATCGAGGCATATATTTCAATTAATTAAAATAACAGATAAACGCTACTTCCAAACTCCCAAAACTCTTATAAATCACGATTAAGATATACACCAAAATAAGACATAAACGTCGAAACCATGAAGGTAACCATCTTGTAAAATACCTCAAAGGACTATTAAGGGCTGAGGGGCCATTCACGAAGAGGCTTGATACAATTCTAGATAACTAATCACATCAAAGAGCAAAACGGACGGCAATTTAACTAAGCATCAGTTAGCTTACAAGCGAATAGGATTGTTCTTGACAATAGGACCGGGTAAGGAATCATTTTAACATTTTTGATAGCAATATCTTACACAAAGCTATTATTTTTAATGTCTAAGAAGTACATTATTTTAAAAAGTCCATTTTTGAACGGAACTTATCATAGACTTTTTATCATTTTACTGCTAGACTATTACTATTATGTAATCTCATAAAATGAGAGAGTTGAAGTCCATAGCCTGTCGCACTGAGTCAAGTGGTTGGTGAGAAAACGTAAGCTCTAAATAACACGGATAGAAACAGCTTAGAGACATAAAAATCTAAAAAAACGTATTTATTTCGTAAAATCCACAGTGCGCTTCAAGCTCTAACCGCAAGCTCCAGAGAGGTAAACTTAAACCTAAAACACTTCGCTGTCTCTATAAACGCTTAACACATAGTTAAACAAAACAATATTGTTAATCGGCTATTCTACTTTTTACTGCAAGTTTTTGGCATTAGTAGTAACAGGTTTCAAAGGATTATTATTTACAGATACATGAATTTATTTCATTGTATGTATACGTAATTATATCTAAACAATTGCAATACACTGCTAGCAGCGAATTTTGTACATATATTTTTCTTAAAATAAAGGTTTTCTCGACCAACGTAGAAAAATCATACCAGTTTGTTACCAATCATAAAAATTTTATTTAGCAGCTTTAGGCACTCGTTACAATAAAATAAATTAATAAAATCTATTTTAAGAACGTATTTTTTTCTTTCTCATGACTTTAATTAAAAATTATCATTTATTAAGCCTTATAAATATTTATATTTTTATCAATATTCATATATTTAAAAGACAACTGTGTTACTGTTGTGCACTTTTGTTTGAAAATATTTGACATAACATGTATTACTGCAAAAATTACTTACAAAAGTATTTAACATTGATACAAATATATATTACCTTGCTTCTGATGTACTTGTAATGTAATTTATAAACCAATTCTACAACTGAAATATATATATGCTCATTGTACAAGGGAGGACCTGCACGATTCTTTAATTAAAAGTAGTTTGCGACAGGTATTTAATTTCAATGTTATTCATTAAAATTGTTAGACTTCTATAATATGTCTATATAAAATAATTCCCAATTCTTATATGGAACCTCAAAGATTTACAGGTATAGTATGTGTATTTTAAGCCAACCGTCGATTTTTCTTTTTTCATTATTTTACGATCCCCAACCCACATTTCCAGCGCAGATTATGTGCAAAAACTCCTCAATGAATTCTATCATCAGACTGAGACAGGTTGCTGATGAAACATTTTATCTTTATAAAAAGCTTCCACAGTTATCATTACGACAGACGTGCTAACTGATCTTTTATATTAAAGGGAAATTGCTAATCAAAAACTATCAAATTTAATTA
The DNA here is from genome assembly GCA_018246795.1 of Microceris patrobas patrobas. Classification (NCBI taxonomy): domain Eukaryota; kingdom Metazoa; phylum Arthropoda; class Insecta; order Lepidoptera; family Hesperiidae; genus Microceris; species Microceris patrobas. The sequence continues at coordinate 11,651 of DWFT01000332.1, forward strand.
TATCTCTGCTATTTAATATAATATTTAATATTTAGTCATATATGCTAATATTTAGTAATGTAATATGCTAATATTTAGTCTAAGTCGCTTTATTTTAGCCACCTGCTCAGTTGCAGCATTGAGAGCAATTGGAGAACTAACCAATAAGACGGATATTTTGTTCGAGATTATTGAAAAATTTTGTGTTCGCTCTCCATTACTAATTTTATATATTACGACATGGCATCTCCAAAACTTTTCATTATATTACATGTTACCAGAAGTTTTCAATATCTAACAATAAAAATTTAAGGTTGGGTTAGGTTCAAGAGGTGGCAACGAGGCCGAGTGGAGGGTTTCTACCAATGAGTGACACTTGTAAAGGGCGTTCATCTTAAAGAACAATCTCTGAGGAGATTTTCAATACACATACGTGCATAATAATGCATCTTTTCCGATGTGTATTTTTGTAGTTTAAAAGTCTCTCGTTACGTTGAAACAATCGTCTCTCCGTGTTTAGAATTAATCCGAATTTAGACTTATTTTGCAACTGAATAATAAATCTGAAAAATAAATTTACATTTCTGCTGAAATAAATATATAATATTATAGCCCTACCTTAAATTTAATTTGAAGTTCAATTTATTAGAGTTTCATCTTTACACACTTTTATAGTTTTATTTTTATAGGCTGATTGCGGTATAGCGCAGCCTAAATAGGCACGGCTAAATGCTCTGGCCGCCGACGGGCAGCAGCGCTGGCAGTGCGAAAAGCTGTGCCCTGCGATCTCCAACCTGCTTGCCCAGCGTGGAGA
>DWFT01000333.1:0-12441 GCA_018246795.1 Microceris patrobas patrobas
GGCGGAGACCGACAGTGAGTTAACTGACTGACAAAAATTTCCCAGCACTTAAATAATAATAATAATAATATGAAAGAAGCTTAAAAATACTTACAGACGGATTATGAGAAATTCTAAGTAAACTGATAGAAAAAATACAATTATAGGTATTTAGTACTGGTATTCTATCCGTTAGATCATCCGTGATTCTAAGTGTATAATATAAGTGTTTACCGATAAAAACACTTTTTCGCCCAAATAACACACGTCAGAACTCAATATGGCCAACATGAATATAACCGCAAAGAAAAAACTAATAAAAGACTCAGACCTATATTTCATAATTATTGTTTTGTTCAACAATTTAGTTCAAAGACACAACCTACTCGTACATACAATATGAGTCATAATATGTCGGCCATATACATAGACGATAGAGTTAGGAAAAACATTTAAATTACACCTTAAAAAAGTCTTTATACCCCTATGTAGGTATACAAATAGAGTTACCTATACAACATTCATACCAATAGTGACGATTTATAATATATACCATTTTGCGCTGAACAAATTAATTTTCATTGGCTAGTTAAACGTATATTAATTTATACCTTTCAATTGGTTACTGTAACATTAGCAAAGAAAGATATCGTTACCAAGTACTGTGAAAAGCGAAGTATTTATGAATTTATTATCGTATGCACATTCATGATCCTCGAAGCAAATAAATAAATTTGCATACTACTTGTTGTTTAGGTGGATAAAAACGACAACAATTATGTAAATAAATTAGCTGTTTTGACTTACCTTTTTTGAATGACTCATTCAGTGCAAATAAAGCAGATTATTATTATTATTATTAAAAATATGACAGGAAATGGCTAACAATATAAGGATATATATATTTTTGGCAATTGGTACAATTCGACTTCAATTGAAATGAAAAAAATAACTTTGGAACTTAAACCTGATCCGAATCAAGATGCTCTCACCATTGTGTTAACGTGCATACATCCCGAATCAACGGAAAACTGCAAGCAGGCAGGTAGAAATCCTGTCATTATATTGATTGTATGTAGTTATTCATTGTTACTAGCTGAATGGGCTCTCTGGATCTATGTAGGTACCTAATAATGTTGCTTAAATTATTATTATTTAATTTCAAAATGAGCATTGTCGTACTTACGAGTATATCATCTTAAGATGGCACGTGATAATGGATGGATGAGTTTAACTGAAGATCGAGGGTTGTGACACATCTAAGAAGAAGTCTTTGTGATTATATTGATTGTGATTCTAAAACATCTACTGTAATTACTTTATCAAAAAGTACTGACGAAAATTAGGTACACAAAAGACGGCTGAGAGATTTTTTCTGGCGTTTATCTCTCTGTATTACCTAGGTCTGTTTGTGGTGCCACAAGCCAATGAATACAATAATAGTCGTTTCAATTTAATTTCGACCTTTATTAACTATATGTCAATCTGTACCTTGTGGGTGATTAAAAGATTATTCAGTCAATTACCAAGTATGTACCCAAGTTCAATTTTCATATCTATTTGTGATCGGTTACCGACAAGAACGTACATTCCGCTTCTCACCGAATCTGAATGGTGATTCCTCATTTAATTTCCTCCACATCGATTCCATTTTCATTTTTTTCTTCGATACTTCCTGTAAATTTCTTTCAAATACCTAGCTGATTCGCTGGACCATAGCGGCGCTACGCTAAACTCGGAGTCGATGACGAATGTTTTCGGCGAAGACTTGGATAATGGGTGCCATTTGACAGGCAGCAAGTCAGTCAGCACTGGAGTAGGATCACTGCAAAAAGTGAAAATGTATAGTTTAGGCTTGATCTATACGAACTAAATTATATTGTTACTACTACAAAAGCTGTCACGCCGCAGTCAGAGCAGTCCCAGTCTTCATATTTAGAAAAAGCTTCAACTACTTTGACATGCTTATCTCAAAGGTTCTGCCGCTCCTCTCATGCATAGCTACATAAAAGAGGACAACACGTACACACTAGATCTAATTAATCCACATCCAGGTTGGTTAATAAACTTTCTGGATTCTACTAACTGAATGGCAGCTAACCCACATATGCTAATATATAACATAAATCCGCTGTATTAGGGTTTGCTGAACTACAAAGAATCAATAAAACATCACACGAAACAACCTTAACTCGAAAAAAACTACATTAATCAGAAAATTATTATAATAGTTCACACCTGTGACTTTCTTGTACCGTTTAGGGTTTTATCTTGACATTCAGTCATATATTACGTTTAATTATAATTTGTAACAATTATAATAAATAATTAATTATACTCAGTCGTAACTGGCTAAGTACTAAGCATAAATACAATTTTTACGAAATTACTTATTCTTAAGGCGTGATTTTAAGAAATTATTTAGCATTATAATAATAATGGTTTAATTCAGCTTAAAGTTAATATAAAACTTTTAGTTTTGCGGATAGAATGAATAAGTTTTGAAATAATATATATTTACGGTACTATTTATTGTACTTTGTTCATTTAGTAGATAAAAATTATCTTCAAACCCGATAAGATTACCTGAATATGAAATCATACATAAATTAAAGTAGCAACTACTATTTACCCAAATTTGGCGAAATTAGTCCACATAGTTGTCATACGCTCGATCATCACATTTTCGAACATCTTTGGTAGAAAGAATTGTCTAAATAAATAAAATATATCGTCAGCGTGAGTTGCTCCCGGTGCGCTCTTGTATGGATCCCCAATCCCAATTTTCGCAAAGTTCCTAAGACCATCATACTTAAAATTATAACTGTATACTGGTTTATCATTTGTATTCAATAGAAGCTCAGTTTCTTGAAGAACTGGATAAGTGAAATATAATTCACCGTGGAGCCGAGAAAGATTGACCATGGTTTGTGGTGAAATTTTCTCATTACCCAAGTAGAGTCTTTTCCAATTATCAGCTATTTTCAGTCTTTCGTCATCTGGCACGATTAGATCTTTGGGCAAGGATTTACTAAACTCTATTTTTGGTATTGTTGTATCATTTTCCATTGATGCGAAGAGATAGCCTTCTTCACTGTTTGTACCTATTATTATTGGTACTTTATTATATTCGCCTCTAGATAGTATATTCATTGGTGTATCTGTCAAGAATGGTTCGACTCCATCAATCTTTTCTTCAATACAGGGAACGTAAAGAAGTTCTGATATTATAATGTTACCAGGTTTCCGGGGCACCCTTGTGACTATTAACTCTGCGTCACTTTTATTCATTAAAATATCATAGAGCTCGTACGGATCCTCAGTCTTATGTAACATAACTTTAGTGAGTAGACTTGCCATGTAAACAGGTCTAAATTGTAATGCCCAAGGTGTAAGAGAAGATCCACTTTGCAATATTGCTTTATGAAAAAGTCCTTCAGACATTCTTGAGAGTATATGATAAGAAACAGATGCAGCTCCAGCGCTCTCTCCAAACAATGTAACATTATCAGGATCACCACCAAAAACATTTATATTACGCTTCACCCACCTTAAAGCCGCGACTTGGTCTTTCATACCCGCGTTTCCTGGTAACTCCTTGATTCCCAAACATCCAAAGCCTTGGATATTAAGCCTATAGTTAATCGTAACAATGACAACATCTTTTGTAACTAAATAATCGGGGCCATACAGAGAACCAGAACCGGAACCATCGTAGAATCCTCCACCGTGAATAAAAACCATAACAGGTAAATTAGATCCGGGGGCGGCGTCTAGTGGTGTGTAAACATTCAGTGTTAAACAAACTTCCTGTCCGATAACATACATCTTTCCCACTCTTTGAGGACAACGCACATGTTCATCAATTGCTTCAAATACACCATCCCATGTCAATTCAGGACCTGGAGGCTGAAAATAATAAAATTTGATGCTTTATCATGTGAACAGTTATTATGTGGGAATAAAATCAACTAATGCTAACCAACCACTGCAGTTAACAGACACCTACATACAATCACAAATCCCGTTTCACCTCAGGCGAGTCGAAAACACATCGCCACATCTAATGAGTACCGGACCAGCTCTAGCACTATTGTATTCCTACTACGTCCTTCAAACCGATGCTCAGTTATGCAAGCCCTACTTTAGTTGCTACATTTTCGCATCGAAGCCTGAGCACCGGTCTATTGCTTCACAAAGAGTTATGAATCCGTACAAATAACTGCTGACAACATTTTAATGTCTATCAAGTGCACCAGGGCTCATATATAAGTACATTACTAGAAAAAACAAATCAAATGTTATATGAAAATATTAAAAATTCGTTTATTTATTTATCCTTTAATATTGATAACTTTGGGTAATCTCAATTGGCATTTTTTACCGAACGTTTTTATCGTAATAATATTATTGTGCTTTTGACTATTATCATCTTCAACGCAGTTGACCATTGTGATCTCCAACATCGTGCTAGGAAAAATTTAAAAATTGTATAGGGTTAATAAAACCTGCAGACTGTAAGGCTAATTTTCTTGTTAGTTTTTCTTATATATAAACAAATAGGATTACCTTGACAACGTAAAAAATATAAATCACCTTTTATATACCTTGAATCTACCTTTATACGTAGCATAAGGTATTGACAAGTAGCTCTTATGAGTGCCTTCCGGGGCAATGAAACCGCGCAGCAATCCGCTGCGTATCCGCAAGGTTTCTGTTGGTTGCTGCACGAACCGCGCCGCCCAGAGCGACCACAGTACCATCCACTGCATCCGAACCATGGTTAACACACTACTGTCACTGCTTAATTTAATATCACACCATTAAATATTTTTATTCCCTAAATTATGACTTTTTTTTTGAAGCTAAGTATTGCATATCGTAATTTGTAAATTTAGGATATTACAATTGCCTTTAGAACACTTGCTTCACACAAACGCACACTGATAACCAATAATACAAATATATTTATTATGGAATTGTTGTACATTTATTAATAACCACAAACAACCAAAAGAGGCATATAAACAAGTAAATTTTTAAATAATCACAGTACTATGATTTTCGTATATACCTACTCGTATCATTACTCAAACACTGCGTGCATTTCTGTCTAATAAATTTACTTTACTATTATTTAAATACAAGAAGCGATATATATGATGGTTAGTTTTTGTTACTAGTTACATAACAGCACCGAAGTATGTGTATATCCTGTTACTGATTAGTTAATAACTATTGGACGCGTGTGGCGGTCGTCGCGCCTCAACGCCAAACGCGACTTAATGGCACGGTTTTGTAGTGTAGTGTTTCGTCATTCAAGGCAACTTGATTATCAGTAATTGTACAGGGTTGCTACTATCAACTATACCTAGGGTTGGCATATTTACAGTTCCGGCAAAAATTTCAACCGGCGATAAGAAAATTATTATAGTATTTCCAGTATTGCATATGTTTAGATTTTTATTCATTCCGAGGAATCAAAAAACAATTTCCGTACGATTATATTGATTTGATTTATTTATTGCATTGTTACATTTATTTTTTTAAAGTGACAACCCTAACGAAATTATTTATTTCCTCGGTAGTCGGGCGTGTACTTTATCTCGGCTACCGATCGTTACGACTTGTTATGGCTTCTCTCAGGTGTTTATGCGCTTCTGAGTGGCTGTAAAAATGTCGTCATTTGTAATAACATGCACATTATTATTATTAAATTCATATATAATATGTAATGCATAATAATAATAAAAGATTTGTTTATACCTTCCATTCAAAAACACCGACATATTAAAATGTACTGTAATTTAAAATAAGATGGAAAAATCTTTACTATAACACAAAGTATTACTTGGTTAATTATTTGGTTCTTTCAGGACTTGATTTATTTTTAAAATTGCAGTGAAATGAGAATAAATAAAAAGGACCGATTTTTTAAAATTTGGAACCGACTGTTATTATCTAACATTATAATAATTATCCCAATACGTTTTAGTAATAAGGAATTCTGGCGGATTTACAGAAAGATTTTAATTAACTAAGTACGTAAACGTAACTTCACGCCTATAATCCCCGAAGAGGTAGGCAGAGGAATGCAGAACACTCCCACGTTTCACCGATTACGTTAAGTCCCACTATGGAATAGGTGGTAAGCCTATTGCCATGCATCGGGCACATATCCAAACTCCGAGTCACTACTAGAAATTCTAAATTAGAAAGATCTAATAGCACTCGACCCGGGATTTGAACCCAGGACCTCCCGATCGGCAGTCGCGCTTGCAACCACTCGACCAACGAGGCAATCGATAAATATTACATAATATCAAAGTGTAATATTACATAATTTAATATTTTTTTCATTTTAGGGACGCGATGTGATATTTCAGGTTTAAGTAGGTACACTAAGAAAATTGCCATTATAATTAACTACACTATAATTTATTGCCATTATTAACTATATTAACATTTTAATGTCTAATTAACTATATTAAAATCTTAATGTTTAATTAACTATATTAAAATTTTAATATTTAATTAACTATATTAAAATATGTAAAGTATCGATAAATTCTTCGAACAGTGCGCATTAATAATACAAAACCTATTGAGTATGTATAATTTACGTTACATACCTTTTTAAGTAATTGTACGTTAATTATTAAGGTCAAAGGGCATAATATAATATATTGTCGGCACAATTACTGAGCATGAGTCGATCCGGTTGCACTCGTTATGATTAGATAACGAACCTTCAGAGCGTTGCTTGAACCTTAAGGGCAAGGCATAAACGTTCATGTAATAGCATGTCCAATCGCCCATAGCTCCCCTTTAGCGGTACTAATATTAACAAAGGTAGAAAAGGAAAATATTGCTATTATAGCAACATCATCACCATCATCGGCTATCCTACTCCACTGCTGGACATTGGCCTCCCTCAATGAGCAATGCTGGATGCGACAAGCCGGGGACAGGACGCGATGGCGGTCATTGGCGGAGGTGTATGTGCTAATATGGTTAGTAAAGCATTAATTATGAACTAAATCTACAACCATATTTTCCGTGTCACATTGGCAAGACAAAAGAATTTATAAATCTTTCAAGCTTAACTTTCTTGGCACTCTCGCTATAAGTAATGAATTATTGTACGCCAAGCATTCATCTCTCACATTGTTATCCTTGCTCATGTTTATAGTGATTGAATATTTTTTTTTAATATACTGTAACTATTATATAAAATATTAAAATGCTATAAATATAAAAGGAAAACATTTTAAAATGAGACGGTCGACGTATATTTAATACTTCATCGTATTAAAATTTATCAGTCGGATGTGGTGGGGCGAACACTCACAGATGAGTATGTGGATCATTGTCGGTCCATTTGTATACTGAGCGCGGCCACAACAGCTTATCTACGGTAGCTGCAGGTAGCGGGCGAAAATATCTTAGCGTAAGTTGCAGGCTGTTGTACACAGATGGCGTTAGTTTATCGTAAAAAACTTTATTAGAAATATTTATTTTTTTTGTTATTTATCAAAAATGTAAACATAATAAAATATCCATTTTTACAAAATTATATTTATATTAGTAAAAGTTATATTTCCTTAAAACGATGGACGCTTGGTTAACAATTCCAATTTTCTTGTAAGCAACTAGCTCGTCACACGTTATCCTATACGAACCGGTCCCAATATGTAGTAAAACGACTCGGATTGATGTGCCCTGGCAAAACGTTATGGCTTTCTAAGATAAGTGTAGTTGTATTTGTTAATACCGGTAAGTTATTGTATACCTACACCTTTCCTTTGGAATAAAAAAGATTACCCAAATTCAAATAGACGAAGCTTCACAGTGATGGAGTATCCATTTGGGTTTTATGTGGCTTGTTCGTGATGGTAATATAGGTATATCTGCACACGCATTTAAATGTCAACTTAGCTGTCAACTTTCTTGTACCTGCCTTTACCTTGAATTTATTCTGTTGTCATGTTTTGTGACCACATAAATATTAGTTGGAGAAAAAATAAAATACTAATGATTAAGTCGTCCATTTTATTCAAATTTCAAATGTTGGGCATTCTTAATTATCATTAAAAATTTAATATAAAAAAAAATTACATCTTTTAACAAATATGAACTGAAATAAAAAATGAAACGCAAGGGTAGTCAATTAAACGCACGTAAGTACCATTCACTAATAAATAGGAAATGCCATTATACATTCAGTAAAAATCTTATAAGTAGTTTCCTAGAAATAGGTCGCGAGCAGTTACATAGATTCCATACTAATAGCTTTTAAAGCAACCACAAAATTAGAAACACACTCATCCACAATTCAAAATCGTTATAGTACGATAAATAAGGTTCAATTTCCTGTAATAAATAGTTCATTAACCGCAAATGAAATTTGTCGCACTCGTAATCGGTTAACGGCATTATTATTATACATCAAGCTTGTATCGTCCTGCTTTAAACGGATTGCAGACGTATCTATTCATTTGTGGCTTCTTTATTTAAAATACGCGTATAAATGTAGAAAAGACAAATAACAGACAGAAATATATTTCAAAAAATCTAATTGTTTTTCAAAAAATACGTTATTCACAGACAATTGCTTCCACGGTAATATTATGTTAATTTAATAAAAAGACAATGCACGAGGATCATCTAGTTGGGTTTTTCTTTTACAGAACAAAGTGCAATATAAGGATAAGATCGACTCAAGAACAAAGTGCAATATATTATGAGGACAAGTTCTACTCAACGGTGTGTGATAAAGTTCAATGAGTGTTTTGTTTATTAATGGGAAGTGCAGCATATGTCCTGATTGTTTAACTTCTGTGATTATACAAGTAATTGTAAATAACACAAATACGTTTTAAAGTACATATCAATAGTACAACCTTGTAGTTTTTAGTAAGTGTGCGGTTTCGTCAACAGAAATGACTGTTTCATCACAAGTTTTAACAAACAAATATTTTAATAATAAATCATAGTAAGAGTTTTAATAATAATAAATGATAAAAAACATAATAACAGTTATGTGAACTCGTAAAGAACTTCTATGTGTAACAGTGAACGGTTGTATTGATGCGGTGACTGTGATCAAAATGCGGTTGCAATGGACTGTGCTGTGGTCGCTGTGGGCTGCTAGATTAGTACCCCAGCCCACAGACCCGGTGCGGGTACGCAGCGGCTTGCTGCGGGGAACTATCGCTCATGACGGCTCGCATGTGCGTTTCGTCGGAATCCCCTACGCCAGTGTGACGAAAAGATTCCAGGTGAATAGATTCGTCATCATGATCATCCTCTACCAGTCCAGTGCTAGACTTAGACATCCATGAAAAGGCCCCGTCGCGCCGTTCTAATACATTACAACAATAAAGCAACTTTAGATTTTTATTTTTCTTCTTCTCAAAAACAAATTCCATTAATAATAATTAATATATTGAGTAGTGTAATTTATAAGTAATAAATCTTATAAATAATTTATGTCATTCGTAAATGTAATTCAGTGAGGAGGTTTTAAATCGAAATCCATACTGTGGTACCCGTATAAGGAGGTCAGAACGAAGTCTATAAAAAATAATGTTTTTCTGTTTTTAAGAGGTTTAATTAGCTGTAACATAAAGAGATTTCCAAGGTCGCCATGATAAGTTATCAATAATTTTTACGGCCTTATATTGTTAAAAGAATATAAAATCAATAACAGCAGAATTTATATGTGATAACAAATGTTAGACTGTGAAACCCGTCTAATAGGAGGTGAGGATGGCTCTTGAAATTTCAAAGAAATAAAATCAATACTTGAATTTATAAAAATTTAACACAAACCGACGAAAAGTTTTATTGACAAATAATAATATCACTTTCCCAAGTCCCCCTGAGTTCAACATCACACAGAAATATCACATTAATATGTTCATATTATCACTATTCCAGGCGGCAGAAACCGAACCCACATGGACAGGAATCTTGAATGCATACGACGAACAAATTAGATGCTTCCAGCGGTTTACCAGCACTCGTCTGGCTGGACAAGAAGACTGCCTAACATTGAATATCTACACACCAATAAGAGACTCTAATCATTTTAGACCTGTCATGTTCTACATCCATGGAGGCGGGTTCAGAGACGGCTCTGGTTCCCCATCTCTCTACGGCCCAGAATATTTCATCAAACATGATGTCATATTAGTTACATTTAACTATAGATTAGAAATTCTAGGATTTTTATGTCTAGGAATAAAAGAAGCTCCAGGAAATGTTGGATTAAAAGACCAAGTAGAAGCGTTGAAATGGGTACGAAATAACATCAAATCTTTCGGTGGGAACGCTGATGATATAACTATTTTCGGGGAGAGTGCTGGTTCTGCGTCGGTTCTCTACCATCTAGTGTCACCAATGTCCAAAGGACTCTTTCATAAAGCAATAATGCAAAGCGGTTCAGCGATGTCTCCCTGGAGTATGCAGTTTGAACCGTTAAAAACTGCAAGCTTGTTGGCAAAACAGATGGGATATCACACAAAGGATCCGCAAGAGCTTTATCAAATTCTGAATGCACAGTCATCAAGTAAACTGCTGAGTACTAGAGTTCCACGAGCAGAGGGTGACACGGTGTTATCTGAAAACATATTTGTTCCGTGCGTTGAAGATAAGATATCAGACGTTGACCAATTTCTTCCAGACACGCCATACAATTTAATCAAGACAGGTAAATATAATAAAGTACCACTCATAATTGGATACAACAGCGCCGAAGGATATATGTTTGTTGGGAAAGAAAATGATACAACAATAGAAAAGCTTAGTTTCTATGGCTCTTTACCGCGAGATTTGATAATACCAACAGATGACGAAAGGATCCAAATTGCGAGTAACTTAAAAGACATATACATTGGCGAGGAAAATATATCTAAGGAAATGCTTTGGAAATTTGCAAAGTACGTGGGTGATTTGCACATCGTGTATCCTGTCGTGTCTACCATGAATCTTTTATTAAACACCATAGACAAACCAATCTACGCGTACAAGTTTGGTTATGATGGTATGCTCAATTTTCCAAAGTTTCTGTTCGGTTATAGAAAATATCCGGGTGCTACACACGCTGATGAGCTGTTCTACATGTTTAAGATTCTAGCCAATATACCATTGACAGATGCAGATAGAACAATGATAGAGAGAATAACTAAAATGTGGACTAATTTTGTTAAATACGGGTGAGTAATTTTGCAATAAGATTATTTATTAATGATAAATGTATTAAATTCCCTATACAAGTTGTAGTGACTGTAGCCCTCTAGAGCTGGAATTTCCATTTAACATTTTTAACTATCGCTTAAGAAATTCCCTCGTGTTATGTTAACTGGCAGGAATAACTTGTTCTTACTTATGTAATGAACTTTAAAACACTTCAGTTATTCTACTGCGCTGTTTCAATGCAAATAAACCATTGTGACAGGTGACGTTTAAAAATAAAAAAAATTATTCTTTTTCTAAACTAACGTTTCTTTAATAAAGACTTTTTAATTATCGCATGTAACGCAACCAAGTAATGTATAGGTAAGAGCTACGTATATCGTTATTCCCCTAAATTAATTGCCTATATTTTTGTTTATTCTATATCTAAGTAACTTTTTTATTGAATTGTACATTTTTCAGAAATCCCACTCCAAAGGCGTCCCGATTACTTCCAATAAAATGGCGGCCACTCCAAAAGGAAGACCCACATATTTTCGTTATAGACAAACAATTTTCCACTGAACTTCTATGGCAAGATCAAGCTCTTCTTTACTGGAATAGAACGTATACAAAATATAGAAGAAACGGTTAAATCACGTGCGTGATAAAATCATTATTATGTAAGAAAAAATGCCATTTATTTTAAGAACACTTTTAATTGTAATTAAAGCGACTTAGTTCACAAGTTTGAATTATCCATAGTAATATTATGAATGCCAAAGAAACTCATATTTTGAGGTCAAAAACGCTTAATCGGTTAGATTATAATTGGATATTAAGATAACTCGCTCGTATCCTTGAACGATTCTAACTTCCTCTACAAATCTACCACTAAAATAATGACATAATGAGTTAATGATTATTCTGTTTATATTATTTAAAATATTTCTTAATATTTGTACAATTGCAACATTCAGTTTATACATTAATAGATACAAAGACCAGGTCTTTCAAAGGAACATTGATTTCGCAACCTTTAAAATAAATATACTGTATACTATTTAACTACACTATATGACTACTGTATATTATATAATATTTTACCGGCTCGTTGGTCGAATGTTGATCGAGGCGGGTACTATTAGACTTTTATAATTTAGAATTTCTAGTAGTGACTCGTAGTTCAGATTTGTGCCTGATATATGACTATAGGCTCATCACCTATTTATTCCATGGGACATAAACTTTACTGGTGAAACGTGGGAGTGTATTACACTCCTC
>DWFT01000334.1:0-12439 GCA_018246795.1 Microceris patrobas patrobas
CCTTAAATTGGTGGATCAGTCGCACCGTCAGTGTCCACGTCTCGGCTTCGTAGGTCACGACAGGTAGGACACACTCGTTAAAGACTTTTGTCTTTATGCATTGTGGTATGGGTGACGAAAAGACTTGACGAAGTTTCCTATATGCCGCCCAGCCAAGCTATATTCTTCTGCAAGCCTCTTCTGTTCTTTAATAAATATTTTGGACTATAAACTGTGTAATCATTTTTGAGCTAACTTATGATTATTTTTAAAAAAAAAGCCGATATATCGGAATATCGATATTTTTTTTCGGTATATCAAACTCCGATATTAATATATTTAAGAATATTGATATATCGAAAATCCGATATTTTAAAATATATCAACAGTCGTTCAAATCCCGGGATGAGTGTTGTTAGATTTTTCTATTTTAGAATTTCTAGTAGTGACTCGGAATCTGGAATTGTGCCTGGTGTACGGCAATAGGGCCACCGATTATTCCATGGGATTTAAACGTAACTGGTGAAACTTCGGAGTGTACTAAACTCCTGTACGTACCACTTGGGGGATTAGAGGGCTTAATGATGCGTTTTTTTACACCTATAAAAAATAATTTTTACAGGTGTAGGTTATACCCATATAATATATCAGCATTTCGTAAAATCTTAGCAAGCGACGCCAGTGTAGCGAATGTGATTTTGTTTTAAAACATGTAACCGTGGTCTGACCACATATCCCGACTGTCATGATGATGATGGAGGTGTATTTTCTTGATTATGGACCTGTTTCTTAAGAACTAATCCAGGGTTCACGATTCTCAATGAGCTAAGCTATAACTATAATATGGCTGAATAATTGCAATTGATAACTGATGAAGCTCTGGACTTAAATAAATAATAAGCATGGACTTAAATCTCATAGAAAATCATTGTGGTTTACAGATCTGCCAATGTGATGGCAACCTAATAGTGTTTACACAAGACGTTATATTTCCAAGTTCCTGATTTACTATTTTTCCTTAATTGAAAGTTCACTGTACTAAAAATAAACACTTGATGTCACACTGTTGTTTTATTTTAAAACTAGACATGTAATTGGAAATGATCTAGCTCTGTTTACATTTTTATAATACATCGCAAACGAATATATTGATGTTAAGAAAATATGCTTTGCTCTAAATACTATGATTGCTCGTCCACTTACATACTAGATTTGAACATTTCATTTCTCAGAAACGGCCACTTGTTTGTTACATTTGAATAGGCTACATACTAATTGCATTGGTTCATGAAACTATACCTATTTCTGCAGTCTTACTGCCATAGTACTTGTTGACTAGCAGTCCTATTCCAGGTGGGATGCACATGTGCTTGTAGCTCCTCTCTTCCCTTAAAATAAATATGTGAAAGAAGAATAGAAGTAAAATTTCTCTGGCATGATTAGTATATTTGTAGATACACATGCCCAATACTTGGATTATAGAAATGTGATTGTGCTTCCTAAGAAAATATTAGTTTATATGTATAACATGACAATTTCTTTTGTAAGGAACTAAATGTAATACACTAATATTATATTACCTTTGATTTGTATATATTTGATAAAAACACATACATAATTATGATAAAATTCAATGACTTTGGATGTACTTTTTAAACTATTCTGTTGAGATCTAATAAACCTGTAAATATATACCTACATTTTATTATACTTTTGGACTACAGGCTGATCAGGATTTTTTTAGGAGAAAATGAATATAAGATATGTTTGTGTAATGTTAAAAAATAATTTAATTAAAAATATAACAGATATCAGAACATCAGTAACTACTACATTATTATGCAGTGCATGGTAATGTTACAAAAATAGACACAGTTTGTGTATTATATGATATACATAGAACCACAAAAAAATAATGGGTGACCCATTCTTACAAAGCTTAAGCTCTATTTTGAATATATTCACTATTTGGTTGAAGCCTGGTATTTATTTTTAAGCCACAAGGATTTCATATTCTGGGAAACCAAGTTCTTGACCGGCGAAGGAAATGTAGCAAACACCGTGAGACTGTTGCACCTTGCCAGTAGTGACACTGCCTTCGTGCTGCACGCGGCCAATGAACAGGGGCTCCCCATCCTCAGTCTCGCCGCCCGGGTAAGCTCCTGGAGGAATATTGGAGCCGCTTGTTGGTACCCAATTGCTGGGACCTCCCACTAGCACCTGTAATAAAAGTCACGATACCTATGTGTATAAAGATATTTTTAATTTTCCAATGTGTGGTACGGATGTTTGCCTGTTTATATATATATTGCAGAATGCTATTTTCTTACGTGACGATTTCTACTACTGAACATCTACTACAAGCCATGCTAAGAAACATCGTTCAATAATATTGTAATTTAAGAGATTTTTATTGTTTCGCTGATACAGTAGCAAACGAGCAGACTGACTGCTGCCGCTTACAGACGCCAGTTAGTGTCAGACAGTCAATACCTATAAGATGTTAATAAGGTGTTAAACTATTGGCATATGACTGTAATAATAGGGATTATTAGTGTCATTAGCCGGTGTGTATATGTTAGTTTGAGGGCAGTTGTTAAAAGTTAGCGTCTTTCCGAGCAAACTGTATGTACATGTGCTGTCTCCTAGTATTATTATTATTATTTTACTGATTAATATTTTAAGATGTTTAAATGATTAAAAAAGCTTTTACAGATGTCTCACATTGCAGGAAGATCTAAGTACCTGATACTGTTGTTTGCCATGTTCCTGGCCGCCCCACGGGACGTAAGCGCAGCCGTGGGAGCCGACAAGCTTGCCGGGCAACAGAGCGCCCTCGTGAGATGCTCTGGCCACGTACAGAGGCTCGCCCGAGCAGTCTTGGCCGCCGACTACTGCCCCGGGAGGCACCTGACCGCTCATGGAGTCGATCCATATACAGCCTGCACCGCCGACGGGGGCGGCGCTCGGATAGCCGGGCGGCGGGCTGAACAGCGCGGCGGCGGTGGGCGCAGATGGTGGAACTAAACACCAAAACAAATAATTAGCAATTTCGGGCGCAATATTCAATAATTTCAGAAGTGACTTAGTCCACAGTAATCAAAGCTTTTGATGAGCAAGATACAATTAAATTGAAATACTAAAGCATGGTGCCTAGAGGATGCTATATACTAAACCATTCCAATGAGCTGCTTGTAAAAAATATTAATTGACTAACTACTTCACTCTTATAACAGTATATATATATACTATGCACCATATTCCAAAATTCCGACATATTACATCATACGTTGCAAATTCTAAATCTAATTAGTCCTTAATCAATATTTGTTACATTTAGTGTGTCTTGATATTATTAAAGTTAAAAAAAGTCCAAAAAATTTTTGTAAGACCGTAATACAGTATTAGAAAACTTGTGAAAATAATTAAAATACGTTCACATATCATGCAGTAGTGGAAGACTGAAATAGAAATAAAATAGAAACAAGTAGCATTCATATTCAAAATGTACCCAACGTACCAGTGGACTCAATTCAACTTCCAGGCGCAGGCTGTGAGAACGACTACTGGTTTGCAATAAACACACGTTATCATCTAAACGACATTTAATTTGTTAGTATTAATCGTGTTTATATTATAGACATATCTGTCTTACGAGGCTACGGTATTATGAGGTAGCAGCAAATAACAACGAAAGCGGGTCACGTGTACGGAATATGTTTTGACACTCAACGTATCTGGCCAGCGCCACCGCTCTTGTAGAAATGTACGATACGCCAGTTTCCTCGCGCGCCGTACCCCGTACGAACACCGAAGTGCGTCACTGGGAACGGTGCAGGGTCCACCCAATCCATGAGCACTGCTCCCGTCATTCCGTTCCTCACTATCAGTCTGCCACATCGCCACTCGATGAGGAATTTCCTAAATTCGTTGGCATTCATCAGACCCGGAGTCGGGATCGTCACCTACGAAACGTCATAGTCATTTACACCTGCACCGAAAGTCGACATTATACAACTTAACAGTTCATTGCTCGTCCTACCTTGTCGGGTTTTTGCCTGCAGTATCTAATTACGGATTGCGTATTCTCCCAACCACCGAGAATTATCTCGTACATAGGATCAACCTCGGCGGGCCCGGTGGTCAGGCAGACGTGACAGTTGTGAGGGCCGCGATAGTCAAATTCCAGAGAACCAGCTGCGACGGGACCGAATCTATATTCTAAGTTATCCGGCGTATCGAACTCTGCCCCCTCTGCGTCAATAATGTTCAATTAATTTAGAGTAGTTGGGTACATTTTGCGAGCCGCCACGCTTTATACATTACCTTCGATTTTCCACGAGCCTGAAGCACCCCAGCCAGTGCACACACCGACGTAACCGATCGGGAAGAATTCCGGGTCGGTCCAGGAAATGAACGGAATGGCTTCGCCTTCCCGGCCGGCGGACACGACACCGCCGTCCCAGCGCACCCAGAATCCGCGGAATTCCCCGCCATTCACTATGTTGGGCGTCTCAACTTCGACTTTGTCTGGTTTCGTCCTGTTCTTCCTGATCACGCTCTTCGTATTGCCCCATCCTCCGATCATAATCTGCGTAATGCGAGTACATCTATCAGTATTAACAGATATCCTTCATCGACAGTAAAAAACAAGTATTCCTATTTGTTAATATGTACCTCATACATGGGGTCCGATGCTTGTGGGCCCATGGTGAGTGCCACATGAGCATCATTAGGAGTTCGCACTTTGAACTGGATGGAGCCACTGGACACCGGGAAGAATTGGTACTGGAGGTTATCCTCCGTCGATACATCTGAAATATTCCGTCAAATGATACTATTTTTTTAATAGGTACCTACATAAATGTTGTCGCGGGTATTTTCCGTAGGTACAGACAGTTGGTAAGTATTTCGACCGGCCACGGTCCTGACAACCATATTTCGCCGCTTCTGCACTCAAGTCGTTATACAAGGTTCCCTATTAAAGTTACTTATGGCCAATCCTTCTTTAAGGACACTTTTACCGTTACCGGAAACTACCGTTAACACTCGCCTCAAAAACTTCGCTCTCTTTTCTACCGCACAAATTTGTTTTATTTTAAATTACGATCTAAAGAGATAATTTTAGACAATGCGAAAAAACCGAAATATGGAGTAAACACTAGTATTTTAATAGATACATTGAAAATTTGTTCTAACTGATAATTCAGATCGAATAAAAAATCGCTCTGACTGTGACCTATATGAGTGAATATGATTTTTTTGAACGTGTACAAAAACTATGTACTGTGTACAAAGAAAATACGTTAAGAAATCAATTTATAAAATATCAATTAGTATTCTTGAGGGAACTTCAGCGTTTTCCTTTTCCTATTTAAGCTTTGTAACCGTCACATTAGTCGCCTGCCGTTCGGGGCAAGTCTCTTAACAGCATTCTAAATATAGCTGAGTGCTTTTGGTATGCGGGTGAGCGGGCGCGAAGCGCACCTAACGCTTTAGCATCTGATCAATTTAATTTTAAGTGTTATGTTCATTGCTAAATTCTGACGCATATTGTCGTTACAAAGAGATCGAAATCGCAATGGAAACTGTAGCAATTGTAGTTTCACTGCTGCGGTTGGTTCATTGCCGCTAGTTATTGGCTTGCTAGGTGGGTCTGAGTGTGTGATGTCATGTTAACAAATCGATGGCATGACGACCTCCGGGCGAATCCTTACCATGGTGTACCTTAGCTGAAACAACACTACATTCAACTTATAAATAGTTCTAATATAACCTGTTATCTTAATAAGTTAAACCAGCTAGAAACCAGACCGTATAGTTATTTGTCAAATCGCTTATTCTTACTCAAACCATGACGTAAACCTAATCATTTAATTATCTTGGGATAAAAAATATCCGAGAAATACATATGTAGTAGTCATATTAATATATAGGTCCTTTTTTGTCCAACCATATTCATACGGTACCCGTCTCTTATACATAGTTTGGATGATTTTGAAAAGTTCATACAAATATTGTTTTTGTCCACAAGATGAGTTTCTGCGGACTGAACACTTGCGATCACAATAGCTATTAGTTGGAAGTGGTGCTCTATGGATTTGATGGTTTGTTGTGGTATGTACGTACCAAGTTATTTAACGTAGGTGATTACATTGTTTTCGTCATATTGTACGGAATGGCGCAGAGGCGCCAGCTTAAATCGATAGCAAGGAGAGACGGCGCCCAGGTCAGTGTTCGTTAACCAGTCCTTTATGACCTACTTTGATTTTATATTGTTACGGGTAATAATGGAAGTAGTTACTTAGTTGGAACATCAAATTAATCCATTAATACATGATTAAACATTGGACAATTCTAAAAGGGAAATAAAAACTTTCTTTTTCCACTGGGAGTCGACAATTTGCACAAAAATACGTACAAGTAGACAACAATTCTTTGGAATAACAAACATGAACAAACGGGTTTTAGGCGATATCAACATTATAGGTATTCAAACGCCTGTTGTTTGCATACAATTATCTGTGAACTTCCAGCGAATATTCTAAGCACGTAAGATATTCCCACGTACCTGCGTTCTCTTCTCTCGCCAGCGACAATTGCTGGCCAGCATCATTTATAATTTATTTATATGCGAGTATGTATATTCGTTATCTGTAAATATTTATCTTCAAAATCTGATAAAAATAAACTCGCGGATAACATTCCACGAGGCTATTCTGGTAACGAGTTTTCGTTGCCGAATCATGAATAGTTGAAAAACTAAACCATTTTGATCTATACCTACTGTGGATACTACGGATGGTGTTTATTGATATATATGAAACTTAAATAAATACTATTTCATTTTCGATTTGCCATTATTCGAGATTTCGATATTTCATTAACGTGTTCCGATATTTCACAAAGTCATGTAGATTTTTTTGGTTAATAAACATATCACGCCTTTGTTCCCCCAAAGGAGTAGGAAGAGGAGAGTACTACACTCTCAGAATTCATTAATTATGTTTTATATTCTACATCGGAATACAATTTAGGTGAGCTATAGCCGCACGCCAGGCACAAATCCAGACTCGGAATTTTAAGTTGGAAAAATACTTTGCCCGACACGGGAATCGTACTTAGGGCTTCCTGATCCGTAGTCGCGCTCTCAACCACTCGGCCAATGTGGCAGTTATTTGTCACAAGCGACATACATTTATATTCGTATGTATGTAACTTATTACACTCTGCCATAATATATTTGGATATAAAATACAATTAGTAAAATAACATTTTTCTACTACTTATTTAGCCGAACTGTAAATTCAGCTTAACTTAATTATGGGCAAGTGGAAATATTATTAGTATAATATAACATTAATATTTAAAGTTACTCCCATACCCGCGCGGTGGTGTTACCAAGTAGACATAATATATAGTTTGCTACAATTTTATTTCTCATGTTCGACACTAAACCTCATAGTGAGACAATCTCATACTTTTTGTTATTAAATACTCGTTACATTTCATTTTCCATAATTACATGATTTAATTCGTTTGCAACTTTAATAACGGTAAATTCAGTTTATTATTATAAAACGTTATCAGCTTGTAGGTATGTACGAACTCATCAGTGTGATTTTAAAGTTGATACAGAAATGCATTGTTGCATATGACTTTATATGAAATAAAAGTTTTCTATTTTCATTTTGAAAATTTCGATCGAAATACAGGTTTATTTATATAATGTACTCAAATTATCGAAGTATAATAATTATTTGCTATTTTTTAATCTACGTTGTCTTATTATCTGTACACAAGGGCTGCTTTAGAATTGCACGCCAACTGCCGCAGTTTCAGTGCGGTTTCGGTGTGGTTCACAAAACTACACCCCAACTGCAAATTTGTAGTTGATGTGCAGTTTAATGCGGCCCGTGGATGTACTGAGTAGGTACTTAATGGTAGTACTTATTAAAAATGTGAACCGACTGCATATGTTTAACTTTATCAAAAATTTTTACTGTCGATTTCTTCGAATGGTTGCAAGTGTGACTACTGATCGGGAGGTCCAGGGTTTAATTCCCCAGTTGGGTACTGTTGGATTTTTTAGTTTAGAATTTCTAGTAGTGACCTGGAATCTGGACTTGTGCCTGGCGTATGGCAATAGACTTACCACCTATTCGATGGGACTTTAACGTAATTGATGAAACGTGGGGTTGTACTACATCCCTCTGCCTACCTCTTCGTGGATTAAAGGCTTGATGTTACGTTTATCAAAAAAAAAATATTTATCTGCTTTTTCTTATTACAACATTTCTTAAATTTATATAAACATTAAATTTGTGTTAATGTTAAAATTTTGTATTTTGAATTTATAAAATGTAAAATATGATTGTTTACATAAAAAATGTGATATTTTGTTTGCGCAGTACCGCGCGCTGAGATGTTACTCGTATGATAATAATCACCATAAGCAGAGTCAATGTTTACAATCGTACGAGAGAACACGTAAAATCCGTTAACAATGTACACGCTGCAATAAAACTAACATAACACCTGTACTACGATTGGGTCACAACATTTATGACAATTTTTAAAAGGTACATGATGTCATCCTGGCGTGAGTGGCTCTCAGGGTTTACAATGACACGCTACCCACCGACGCCGATCTACTTCGTATGAAAAGATCAATTACTGACATTCTCAGAATGCTAAGAATATTCTCGCACTGTGTAGGCATCTAGAACTAGATCGAGTTAAAAATAAATTTTGATATTCGACTTTTAGTATAAGACATACATTGTTCATATTATGTAACTGCAAAATAAGAAAAAAGTGCAAAATTTGAATTTAAACTTGTGCTATCGATTTTAACGTATACTAACGCCGCAGCACCACGCCCGGCTCTGGCGCACTGCCAGTAAAACACCGGTTATTATTTGCGGCATGGGCTTGTCAAAATTGCCGTTGTTATATTGTATGTACATATGGTAAAAAGAAAATATTTTTTGTTCCGTTGTTGTTACCTATGCATATAACAAATAATGGTACCTGTCTAAGTTTGCAATACGGCGTCTACGTTTCATTATTTAGCTAATTGCGAAGTATTAAAATAAAAGTCAATATTATGATTAGAAGACTTACCTAAGATGCTAGCCATGGTTGTAAGTAGAAACCTTTTTCACTTGTTAAACGAAAATACGTCAGCACAGCTGGTTCGCCGCTCC
This sequence comes from Microceris patrobas patrobas, assembly GCA_018246795.1. Lineage (NCBI taxonomy): Eukaryota > Metazoa > Arthropoda > Insecta > Lepidoptera > Hesperiidae > Microceris > Microceris patrobas. Next base: position 9,189 of record DWFT01000334.1, read on the forward strand.
TCGACTAAATGCGCCGGCAGAAGGCGAAGTTAGTTGCGGAGTCGCGCGACCGTGTCTCGCCGCGGCCTCGACGCCCGCCGACACGTAACACAGGATGATGTCATACTTCAACTACCTACCTATTTTGTTTTCATCGTATACTAACTATCGCATAACTCGCAGGAGTTAACTAGACACCTCGCTATGATGAGCTATGTACCGACGTGTCGAAGGCTAGAGTGGTGGACATTAATCAACGGAAGCAAATTACAGGACGGCAACCGCATTCCGCTTAAGTGACAAGTTGATTTCTGCTTGTTGTTTACATCTCTACATTCCAAATCGAATTTCCACTTAAATTCAAATACAACAGGTTTGACCTGCAAGCAATAAGCAATTGGGTCCAGGCTTCAGGGCTTCATGTGCTCTAGGCTGCCTAATTATTTTCCTTCCGGTAGGTTATCTATTGCTTTTCTTAACGGTGAGAAAAGGCTACATATAGTTAGGTACTTATATATTGTAAACATTCGTTTAACAAATATCTACATAGTGTAAATGGACAACTATGTAATAAATATCAATTAAACTATAAGCCACACTTTGACATAAAAATGTAACATTTCTTAAGACGTAGAATAGAAATAATGTAACACTTTAAATCATGTAATTGATGTTGTCGTTAACGACGTTACGGTGCAGCGAGTCCTTTAAAAGTCCCTCGGGTATACTGGTTTTGAAGGAGAACATTTGTGCGCCCTTTCGTTAAACGGATGCGAGACCATTTCTTTTTATTAATTTGTATTTCCTACTGCCTTGTTGGTTGAATGGTAGCAAGCGCGACTGCCGATCGGAACGTCCTGGGTTCAAATCCAGGGTCGGATACCATTTGATTTTTCTAATTTCGAATTTCTAGTAGTGACTCTGACTAGTCTGGATTTATGCTCGGTGTATAGCAATAGGCTCACCACCTATTTCATGGGACGTAAACGTAACTGGTGAAATGTGGAACAGTACTACACTCCTCTGCCTACCTCTTCGGGGAATACGGGCGTGATGTTACGTTTTATTTCCATAATCTTCTCTAAAACGTGCGAACCTTGCCAATCTATACTTGACTAACGTCCCAGATTATGTCCTTACCTCAAACGTTAACCTTTCTAAGTCTATAAGGAACCTGTGTCCGACAGGGAAACGATAAAGATTATCATGTTTATGCAACGTTGTATAAGTGCTATGTAGGTGTCGGGTTTTGATCGTCAATAAATCGACGAAGATCAAGAAAACAAGAACATAACTTATATACGATATATAAACAATACATTTGATTAAACAAACAGTTTCCGAACACTACATACAATGTGTTTATCTCGGGGCTAATTGATTCAACAAATAAGCACACAGTATGTATAGGTATTGCAAATTATACTTACTTTTTCTGTTATTCGATTCCTAAATGCTACCGCTCTAATTCTTCCGATGTGAAAGGCAATAAGATTAAAGTCCCGCATTCAATTTTCGGTCGGGAAAATTATAATGATGAATTGAATCATGGCACCTGAGACCCAAAAAATCTACGTGTAGAATTGAGAATTTGAAAAATAATATTGAGCTGCAAAAATATCATGGTTATTATGAATAAAGCGGAAGAACAAAGCCAATTAACAGCCAAATTAAAGGTCAAACGGTGAATAATATCGCAGACGACACGCAGGGCGACCCGCGCTGGCGGGATATCGTGGGTCTGAGTCATCACTGTACGTGGACATCACCTAAACATGGTGTTAATTACTTGGTTATCAATACGGCAATAAACTAATTGAAATTGTGCTTTTATCGTAGTTGCTATTGTTGTGTAATCAAACCAGATCCCTTGTGGCAGGTACAGGGCACCGAATGCCGAATATTTCTGTGCTTACAGATTTCACGGGCTTATTCTGTATTCATTGCTCTATACATGCACGCTGTTTTTCAGAACTTGTCACTGCCCATCAACAAGTATCCGACTTATTTATTCAATAGATAAAACTAGGTCTCCTTCGGCACCCGCATCTATGACCATTCACATTTTATATTCCTTTTATCATTTCATCTGCCATTCTTTCTGCATGTAATTTATTTTTAATACACTTTGGTCGTACTCTATTCTTTCATTGTGTACAATTAACCTAATATAATTTTACTCACAGAAAAATACTAAAGGCCGTTACGTTACTCGTCAGTGAGACGCATGAAACCGATTTGTTTTTCTTCACGCCTGTAATATCACGGGGATAATCTTATTGTGTTGTACGACATTTTCATTTTAAATATTAGGATTTAAAATTTTAAGCAGAGAGTAAATTTTTATATGTAACGGTTTAACTCACGTACGTTTATCGGGATGGTTAGACTAGTTTCGGACCGGTACGAGGTCCATCGTCATCGTTATCATCACCACGCAACATACGGCATGAGCTCATGTTGCATACATAATCAGAGAGAAAAAATATTGGGATTATTTTCACGAAGTATTGACGGACTATATACCTACAAACTGCCGTTCTCGATTTAATAATTCAGTGGCACGTTACCGAACTTGTCAGCATACTTGCATTCACGCTATTTAATTAGGCTTGTAAACGTTAAATTTTATCCAATTCGTATACAAATAAATTGAATTTAACACTTATATCAAAATAAATCCCTGGTGGTGGCTGAACGGAACAGTAATTACAGCTTCCCAATGCACGACCACGATGCCAAGATGACCGCAACTGCAGATGTAGAAGTGGCAAATGCAAGGCAGTACATACTAGATATTACCAACTATTCATGGTGATTAAACTATACATTAAGTATGTTTCTTTCATAGAACATTAGTGTATAATACTGTTGCCTATTTCTTCAATGCTTAATGATTTTATCTGTTCTGAGTAATATTTATGTGATGAGCATTGTTTGTTCGCGTTAGTAATTTAAATTACCTATTTAAGTATACATTAACAAAACTAGGCGACGTTTGTGTAGTAGTAAACTGGTTACTATAATATAGGCTCTGTCGAATCTATGATCTGAGGGCCGCGTGTCAATAGGTCACGAAAAATCACAAATTATAATATTAGCTCAGTTGACAGAGGACAGGGCGCGATGGCGCTGATTGGGGGCAGCCTATGTCCAGCAGTGGACTGAGATAGGCTGATGATGATGATGATGATGACAGGTAAAGGACATTATTAGACTTAAAAACATTTAATTTTTCATTACTGCAAAGATTAAAATATATCTGACCTATA
>DWFT01000335.1:0-12432 GCA_018246795.1 Microceris patrobas patrobas
GCGGCCGTGGGACAAGGGTGGCGACCCCACAAACTTGGTTTTAGCTTTACACTGACCCCCCCTACACTTCAAAAAAAAATTGCGTCCTCTAAAGAACGCAACCCCAAATGTAACTTTTCAATGGACTATAGTAGATATCTCTCGTCGTCAAAATATATGAAAAGATATAGCAAGACATATCTCTATATAACAAGAGCTATTACAACACAGTATATTAATGTAATATACCATATTATAGCTCCGTCTGTGAAGACCTTAGACGCACAGCACAGCATGACAAGTGAAAATAAATAAACTGAAAACCAATAACTATACAGTATGTTCATGATTTGTGTTTTTCCAAGAGACCAACCAGTAAAGTATTTGTTTTCCGTTTTAAAATACCAAGTATGTGCGCAACGACGATAAATCACATACGCACATTATATTTATTTATATTGTTTGTTTATTTGTTATTGTTGTTAACAAAGGGCAGTCTTAAAGTCAAGTGGCATTTTCTACCAGTCAATAGAGGTGGTGATGAAAGGTTGGGGTAGGCATTTAATTAAGTTAATTTCCAAAAAAACTCAAGAAATTACATGTATTTAATTAATCTATGCATTAGGCAGGATAATATACACTTAAAGCATAGTGATATTTTCATATATGTAATAACCATTATTGAAGAAGTTTATTGCAAGTATACATCATGTAACTTAGTAGTGAATTAAAGTAGGCTCCACTTATACTCGTAGTTACAGATGCAACAACATCACGAAAATACAAAATTATGTACAAAACTGTACAATAAATTAAACCATTAAAACATTGAATCCTCGTTGGTCGAGTGGTCGTAAGCGCGCAAGAGATCTTTTGGGTTCAAATCCCGGGTCGGATATCTACTATTACATTTTTCCTAATTAAGAAATTCTAATAGTGACTTGAAGTCTGGATCTGTGCCTGGTGAATGGCAATAGGCTCGCTACCTATTCCACAGACGTAAACGTAACTGGTGAAACGAGGATGTACTACACTCCTCTGCCTACCTCTTCGGAGGTTACAGGCGTGACGTTACGTTTTAACTATATATAAAATTAAGCCAAAACAAAAACCTTTCGTAATGACAATAATTTTCTTATTACCGCTAGTGACACAAAAGTCCAACAATAATATCACGCGATCAAAAGACAACGCATAATACATTTTTAACTGGCAACACTTGTACTAAACGACTCATCAAAGCAAGCCGGGTAGCGCCGTGACTCACGATATACACACGCTGTCCTACAGAAAGCTACATCTTTGTGAAGGCTATGACGGATTTCAATAGGCCGGTGAGAGTATAATAGGCTTTATTTCTAAAGGAATACCTTCAGTTTTTACGGAACCGGTTTCGAAGGATCAGAACATTGATACGTTTCTCGTTAGTCACACCTAAATTCCTCGGGGCTGTTTTTGTTCTGTGAATGAGCTTATGAACATTTTGTAAGTCTGGAATAGTTTTAGAATCGAAGAGCGGTTCGTTATATGGGCAAATATCGTGACAGGTTCATCAGTTAATAATACCTAAAAGCCTATAATCCATAATCATACTCAAATTTGATGTTTACCTGAAGTTGAACTATATCTATATTATTCACATGTAATGTCAAAACGAATTAACTCTTATTTTACACACAATTAAGTAATTTACATGAGAGATATACTGATCTTTGTACTTTTAATATGATTCCCTAAAAATATTTATTACTTTTTTAATAAAAAAAATGTTATTAGCATTTAAGCTTAGTAATAACCAAGACAATAATGCAGTGAAAGTATCAAATTTTATAGGTACACCGTCATTTCTACATTGCTCAACATTTTATTAAAAAAATAGGTTTAAATGCTTCACTGCCTTTTTTCAGATCCTAATGCAGTGTTCGTAATAAAGGTACCATATTATGTGAACTAATTTATCGAGTAAGAGTTTTATTTAAATATAGTATGATCGTATTATTGAGAGTAAATGTATATTTTTTTATCGATTTTGTGATAAATTTTTCACAACTCACAACCAAATGTTACCATTTTTTAAAATGTCGTCTCTCTGTGTATATAGCTGTAAATCCTTTTATAACTTCGGAATGACTTGACCAATTTTAGTGAAAATTTGTAATTAGAATAAACATGACACTCTGGAAAGGATAGACTATATAAAATATCGGTTTATAAAAATGTTTTTTTTTATAAATTCTAAGATGTGCAGGTTTCCTCACGATATTTTCCTTCACCGTTAGCAAGTGATATTTAAATTTAAAACGAACTTTTGTAAAGAGGTGCGCGCCATGGATTTGAACACGGCATGCCCGGAGTGAGGGGCTGAATTCTTAACCACTAGGGCCTAGGCTATCACTGCTATCCAAATCTAACCTATAACTAACTAATCTCTATAACTAATCCGTATCTAACCTCAAATAACGCAACTGATTCCCCCGAGAAATCGTCAGAGTTACGTTCCGGAGCTTTTATATCACGACCTTGAACGTTACCTCACTGAATAGTATTTGATCAGCAAATCGAATGCTCGGAATCAAACCACGCAATCACCTTATTGCTACAGTCACGAGTTACTCTTAAGACTGTGCCCTTGTGAGTAATGGAGTCTTTAAGATGTTAAAAAGAGTTTTTAATAAGCAAATTAGCTTGCAATCTTAATAATTAATCTTATCTCGCGATATATTTGACTACAAAAGACTCAATTACCCTTTGGTACCTTGCACATGCTTTTTGACGGTATAAAAGTTTCTTAATAATCATAAATATTTCATAAACAGTACAGACAAACAACGATTATAATAGCAAAAGGAAGATTATAATAGCAGTCTAGAGTTAATTGTTCATAAATTTTCCACAAATTTAAGGTCTTATAAAGCCCGCACTTGGATAGAATAATCGATTCTGAACTGAACACTTTTAGTTCTAAGAGAAAACCCGATAACGAAGATGCCGAAGAAATTAACGTTCAATAAAATTTTAATATGTTTCATTCAACGTGTTTGAATGATTTTAATGCTTCCTAGACAGTTTAAAACGGATGTAACTGTATCAGAATCACCGTTATGGACTATTAAGAAAGTCATGCAATAATTGTCTTGTTTTGCTACCTTTCAAATACAGGTCATGTCGTGCAAATCCTGTTCATTGTATTCTGAATGTATCGCATATTTATCTATATTCTAATCTGTCTGTCTTTTATTTTTCAGGTAAGTCGTGACCTCGTTGTATTTTTTCCTCGGCTATGTAAGTAACTAGGAAATGGACTTAGGAGTTGTATAAACGCTGTTGGTGTATGAAAAACAGCATCCGGTTACGATCTTCTTTTATTTGGTTTGGACTAAGCTGCAATTAAATTACATTTATCGACTTGATGCAAGTTGCAAGGTTGAAGCGGTTTGTTCATCTGACTTTTTTGTAAGTGTATTGATGTATAAATGATTTTTAAGTTACATTAATATAATATACATAAATTTGTTAATACGAAATATTATGTGGAAAACATATTTTGAAACTTTTTTTTAGTTTTATATTCATTCGAGTGCCAAAATTGTTGTTTTATTGGCGGATATTCGTATATATATATATATAGTAATATGTATATTAAGTAAAACGTTACAGTTCACAATAAACCAATCGCTCACTCCGTCGCTTATGTCTTTAACAAATACCGCTCCACGCGAGCTCACGTCACACTTAATTGCAGTAAATTGTTCTGACATATCGCTTTGACCGGCTCTGGCTCGTGACACCATACTATCTGTAACCGTCACCACTCTAACCTGACCCTCTTCATCTCACTCATCTATAATCTTTCGAAGCATACACAGGAAGTCAACGCTCCGTTCGTAGCTCTCAATTGATGGTCGGCATGTCTGAATTACATAAATAATGACTGCAAAGTTTCAAGGTCGATATGTTTTCGCTTAACTAAAATTAACTCTCGGAACTCGTACGTCTTGTTAGTGCGGCACATATAGAGTTTGTTGTCTTTTAGAATTATTTAGCGCATCATTTTGAAGCAGGAAATGAATCATAGAGCCAGAAAATGTAATTAAAAACAATTAATTGCAAAAATATAACAAGTCATGTCTAAATTTTGACCACTCGATTTGAGTTTTTTAAATAACGAATGACAAAATCAGAAATGAATAATGTTGACAAATGTTTTTCTCGGCTTTAAAGGAAATTGTGTCCCTATTCTTGCAGAATTCTGATGGAACATGGAAATTTCTGGCCGGATAACATCATTGTAATTGCTAGGTGAATGAACTTTCTACTTGGGAAATTTCCTTTGAACAAACACTTACCTATTTCGCAAAAATCTTTTATCATATCTTTCTAAAAGATTTTCATTGAATATATTAGAAACATTATAATGAATCGTAATAAATCGTAGTAAATAAGAATAATCTTAAAATTATTATGTGCCTATTAATAAGATTGATATTCATTAAAGACAATAGACAAAAGAGCAATAGAAATAGCATTAAATGATAAATAATTGCAGTTGTTGATCAAGAAACTTTAATATTATTTACAAACATTTATGTCACCTAAAAGCTGAATCTGAAACCTAGGCAGGTGCAATCCGTAGTGAATAGTGCTATGAACGTGTGGAAACGTGAATAGAGCTTATGAGGATTTCGCTGGGGGTAGCTGGATCACACACGCGGCGAGACCGTCTAGACGGGCGTCTCATGTACGTGACCGATCACTTCATATCTATACCTTTTTGTAATAAACAAGTTTCGAGTGTATTGTATGATGATGAAAACGAATGATAGATCGACGATTTTACCGTATTATATTAAGTTATCCAAAACAGCTAGAGCCAGCGTTAATTTACATTTTTCATTAAATTGATGGTCGTCTTGAGGGTCGTCCACATACGTACATACGCAGATCCTATTTCCTCATAGATTGAACCGACATGTGTGTATACATTATCAGTCCTTTTATTACTGTTACACACGGGTCTTCATTCATAACGAGAGGATGTAAGTTCGCGATGCTCAGTTGCTTGTTAAGAGATATCATACCTTTTAGGTCCCTGTGTTTGTTTGTTTGATTTTTTGTTTACTTGTTTATGAGTTTCAGCGGTTGTTAATATTTATTAATTCTTTACATTATTCGTTTGGTAATGAATTTAGTTATTATTATAAACTTAGTCAAACAATATGGACATTCTCAATAACAGAGGAATTGCTGAAGCGTTGTAGACTTTGAAGAAGAGCTATTTTCGTGCCTTTCTTCGTAGCCCCTGTATCATTATTAGTTATTAGTTTTAAATAAAAAATTACTTGCTCCCTGAAGACAGAGCTTAATAATTCCAAGCCAGGAACATCAATTACATTGTCGTCTCAGGTTAGACTGGTTGATAATGATGTATTGCTACCAGTTTCAATTTGTACTGCGATCAATGACACCTTCCTATTTCAAACTATCGATTTATAGTAAACTATGTAACTAAACGTGTTTCAAATACTTTATCATTTGAAATTTAAAACATTAACATTTAGTTTGATTAAAATGTCCTCAACAAAGATCACCTTGAATTATTTCGTATGTTGAGCAACGCGTTTATGTTACATTCTCTAACAACCGCTAAACCCTGTCGGAGTCCTCGGGAATGACTTAAAAACTTTCATCAATCTGTATCAACTAACATGTCTCCGTCCATTTGCTATGGACACCCTAAATCTCTTCCTTAGTTCTGGAAATTATCCTATGCCAATGAAACTTGAAGTTCCGAAGCAATTTATTTATGTGTTCCCATGACCTGCATTAAAGTTCGCTGTCAAAACAAAATCGAACGTTAATAAATCATTGCTTGGACATTAATTCTTCATTATAACACGTGATACTAGTTTTAAAGTAAGTAATATTTCAATTTATCTCACGCTTCGTTCCGTGACCATACATCGACATGGAGAATTTTCAATTAACCATCTCTATTAGCCTTTAAACGGTTTCACGTTCTTTGCATGTGCAAAATTATTGGCATCTTCCATTTCTTTCAACTGCATAACTACATGGGAGCAATTTGTCCTCGTATGAGTGTAACAAGTTTTTATTGCGCACGGTATATTTATGTGGAATCGTATTGCGATGTAATAGAGTACAAATTTGCATAAAAGCCTTGGGGCCACGCATTTGTAAGTTTGTCGAATGTAACGGTATACAGAACCGCGTGTGGAGTGCACGATGCACGATTTGTCGCACCTTTATCTTCGCGTTTATCGCGGAATAAACGAAAACAACTTTCGTGTGTTCCTGTTCTTGAAAAATACCGAAGTGATCAGTCTTGACACTTGACAAAATCAGGAAAGTCACTTTTTTGATGTCACCTCGATTTGAAAACGTAAGTGATATAGAGGTGGTATAAAAATCTTCAAAAACTCATGAACAATAAAATACTAAGCTAATTAAGAATTTGAGAAAAGCTGTTATAACGATACGAATAGGAATGTTGGGTGGTAAGGAGTTACTCGTATGTACACTGGCACATAACATAACAATATATTACAACTATATGTAATGTATTTAAAAATAATACACGTGAGACCAACATTGCTATGTCCCGATTACATTACACATCAATAGTATCGGCGTAATATAATACTGCCGTCGGAATCATAGCTGCATTTATTCTCGTATCAATAAAAAGGCAATGAAGTTGTTATGAATGAACAAAAAACCAGTTCTTATGTGATAAACTTTTTTGCGTTGCATTTTTGCTGCAATTCTATACCTAACCGCATTGTCTCATGCAGGTCGCTCCAGCATTTCTATAAAAACGTTTAATAGCATTATTAACAGTACATAATGATAATAAAATAATTGATATATCCAATACACGTACAAAAATTCATTCGTACGTTCGTGTGTTACTTTAAAAAATCATTATTTTGGAATTGGAAGAATTCTTTATTAATACTATAAAACCAGCAATATATTATGTTATTAATAGATCATAGTAACGCATGAAAATCCCCTTCAAATAAATATCGTTGATCAAATTTGTTATAGGTGCGATGCTAAAACCTATTTATTATCATTTCACGATTTGTAAGTTTTAATATGTATACTAACAACTTACATACATAATATGTTCATTTGTGACCAAATTGAAAACTACGAGCAGCAAGTAATTAGGACAAACGTTTTTGGACAAGTCTGGTGTACACTTTTACGGAGACCTAGGTACTTTTCCTAGTGGATAATGGATGTTAGCAAAGTTAACCAGCCTCAATTGGTAATCTATCCTTGTACCTACATTATATAATATTTTGAGATTTCCACATGTAATACTCTAAGAGTTTAATATATAATACTTTAAGAATTGTACATGTTACACTTTAAGAGCTATAAGTTTAATTACCAATAGCTACAATAGCTCGGCAGAGTTAACCAGAACGCTTAGTAAGTAGTAATGGAAACGTCAAAACAGGATTGAGATTCTTTTTAGTTTAGTTGCCTCTCAAGCGAAACACGATCCTGGACGCTATGTCGGCATCGCTCGAAAGTATTTCTAACGAGACGGTTTGTAAGTGTAGGATCGGTTTAGCAAGGAAATGTTGATATGATGTAAGTAAATTAAAACTACCCTTTTATAAATAAATATAATAATTGCAAATACATAAACAGTTCAATGTTGAGTTAATGTCTCTTCAAAAGAAGTCCATATAGACGTAATTAAGAAGATTATACTCGTAAATGTTTGTTGTCTTTCGCTGTTGATTATTCTTGTATAAGCAATATTTTTAACAATAACGTAGATGAAAAGTAATGATTTTTTTTAGCAGAAATGGATGATAAACATTGGATCTTTTAAGACGGCGTTGAGAATAAACCCCCGAGGAATAAGATTCTCAGAACGCTCAAAGTATTGGAGGCTTTGTTTTTGCACTATTAGCTGGGGTCCGATTGAATGTGCACACGCCAAAATATGTGACCAATTCAATTTCATGGCGCAATTGATTCTCGGCCAGGCTTTTGACAGTTCTGTCGGTACTTTTTATCAGTTTTATCGACGTTGCCAAGCGACGGAGATCATTGAAAATCGTTTAACGAAATCGATATAGTATGAATTGCATTAAATTTGTTGTATTGGGTTTTGTCGCCACTGGGGTTTGTCGAACAACTTCTCATTGTTAGAAATGAACAATTATTAAATGAAAACGTCTCGTACAACAACAAAACTCTAATTCATTATATTGTATTCGATTTTAGGCTTTTCGTTTGATTATAACCAATACTTTATCCGACATACGTATCTACTACTTAGACAGTCTGGATTTGATAGACATTTGCTTTCACCTAAATTGTCAGATGCCAATATATCGCACAATGTACATACATCATCCAGCCTTTTATCGTTCAACTGTTGGACACGGATCTCGTCTCAGAATGAGAAAGGTCTTCAATTAGAATAAGAAAAAATAAAAATTAAATTACTGGTAGTTAGTACAGTTAATAAGTTTCAAACCACGGACGTAATCCAAGAAAAGGATTTAAGCTGTCGATACATCAACTTCTGAACGAATCGCTCCGATATGCAAATTAAATTAAACGAGTTTCTGCATTCACTTCATTACGTTGAATATATTTATCAACGATTGAGAACCGATTATCGATATGAGGTTGCTACTACACTCTCGCCGAGGAGACAGAGGCGAGAACATTGTGCTATCAACACAACATTTCTAAGCTGCTGTCATAACTATGAGTTTTGATTATAAATTAGCGCGAAATGCTTAACGTATTTTTTAGATGGATCCTTAGTACTTGCAACCAATTACTACAAAATACGCCTGTGTTTCTAATGCTTTTTATTAAATAACTTTTGAGCATATTATAAAGCACCTGTCACGGATGACAGTGACGCTCACATCAAACCGAGAACGTTACACTAGCGCCATGGCGGTGTAAATAAAAAACTTGCCATGCTTTTACGCATATATCTCACAATTGGCATTGCGTTCATTGACATAAACGGCGTCGACATTCAAGTGTTATAATTCTAAAGCTGAACCCTTATTCAATGATTTGAAAGCTTCCAATAAAGACCCGTGCCCATGAGACTGACAACTGCTAGTATTTTACTTTCCTCTACTGACTGTTGTACACATCAGTCTTTTCCTACCAAAGTAACCTGCTTTATTGATCAGAATAATATGATTTTCGGGTTTGATTTCTTTCACTAACAAGAAAAACACAGAAGATTTTCGTACCCGTTTGAAACAGGGATCGAGAAGTTTTTGCTAATTATTAAGACCGCCTTACCGTTAAGTAAAAAGTGACTGACAAGTGACCGCAAAGTGGCTGGCAGCGATTGGATTCGAAGAGCTGAAGATTGAGCTCAGTGGCGTGCTATTGGAGAGGCCTATGTCCAGCAGTGAACGGGAATAGGCCGATAATGATAATAATAATAAAGACCGCCTTGAAGTAAAAGATAGGATTTATATATTTATTATTTAATACTAATTCCTATGACAATACATGTATTTCTAATACTCTTATTCTGTTAACGTCAGTTCCAATTAAACATGAATTGCACTTAAAATCGATGTACTCGTATGTATATTTAAGCTTTCAAATGTACATTTATTACTTCACAGACAGTAAATAGATTTACTATTTAAAACGGTTAATTAAAACGATTTGCGAATAATTTACATTAAGTGTTAAATCGAGAAAGCAATTACACGTGAATCAATATGTTCATAAATCTTCGATTTCAATGGCGTGAATGTATTCGGAGAGACCATAGACACCGATCCTAGATTGCAATTTTGTTTTAAGAGTTACGGCGCTAGGAGGTTTTCCCGCCAACTCATACAGTAAAGGTTAAGTTTATATTAAATTGTATAGAAACCTCCTCCTTTATAACACCATTTGATTTTAGCGCTACAAGTTTATGTTATCTTTATTAACCATAGTGTTAAACGCATAAAATATTTCCGTTAACCTGTGACTAGTGAGCCAAGATTCGTAGTTTCGATCCCCACATGGGACAGATATTCGTTCTACATCTGGGTTTTTTAAAGATGTGTACGTATATATGTAGATTATCAGCTACTTATTTAGATTTTATGCGATTGACAAATGTCCATATGTACCAGTAGGTATACTTCGTACTAATATTGGATTGCATTCCCCCCATTTTCCTCTTGTTACCATTTCACTTTGTGTTTCCGTAATTTATACGATCTAAGAATGACGGTACGCGTTCTGTGGGTCGATTTCGACAAAGGCGAACAGGAAAAAAGGAAACCAGATTACGTGTGAGTCAGTCGATGACCACGTCCGGTGCAAACCAGTAGAGCCAGTCAAAAACTGAGGTGGTTGTCTCATTTCTTAACGCCCAGAAATTTGGCGACGTGAATAGAATTTCATATTTCTACGCAATAAAATTTGCTACGAAAATCAATCGACCAGAAACTTTAGGTTTGGGGTGGAAATGAGTCCAATCAAATTAATATTTCACCGTAGATCCCATTATAGCAATAAGGTTTCCAAAAATACCTGTTACTGAAAATTTATGAAGTTATCAAACGTACAAAAAAACTACATATAGAGATAGGAGTATGCACTGTCCATACTTATCCCATTGGCGTTTCTATGCCATCCTTTTATTGCTTCACTGTTGGACACGCATCTCCTCTAAGCGTGAGAGGGTCAAGACCATAGTCTGCCATACTGGTTAAATACGACTTAACAGGCTCGACACACCGAAGAACACATAGGAGAACATTATTTTTAAACTTTAATTTACCCAGGTTTCCTCACGGTTCTTTCGCAGTTATAAAAAGTGATATTTAATCTTAAAAACGCCCATTTTTGTAAAAAGGTGGGCACCTGGATTTGAATCGAGGACCCTAGGAGAGAGAAGCTGAATTTAAGCAACTAAGCTGTCACTGCTGACTGGGTGTTGTCGCTGTTCATTCTAATCATAAAAAGAGAAAAGAGAAAAGTGTAACGCCCTTAACCTGATCCACTGGTCGCACGGCTCATTTCCTGTCGTACGTGTATTATTTCATTTGCATACACGCTACGAAGACATTAGTATGAACATTATGCTATTTGTTTCTTATGTATCTTTTATTATTTATCATTGTTTTATCGTAAATTAAGAAATTGTATTGCAATGAATCCACTTAAACTCAAACTTGATTTCACAATGGGTTTTAGCTCTACCCAATGGCAGTTACTAATGTTTTAATGCTTCATTTGTCATCCAATTTTAGGTGCACTTCATATTAATATCCTTTTCCTACTTATACTAAATAATAAAAAAGACATAAAACATAAATGATTCAGAAGCGAATTAAACATAAATATCTACCCACATAATAAGCCTACTCACGATGAATCCTTCTCGAAACCTTAGAAGCTGTTTCTATTGAACCATGAAGCCTCCTCATTCGATACCACGTATATCCATCATAATTTCTCAGAAGCTGCGCACGTATTATAACTATACATCAAGCTATTTTCACTTAAGTTCTTTAAGGTTGGTCTATAGCTTTTTGCTGAACATCGACGTTCTATATTTTTAACTAAAATATGTTTTTATTTTAGTTCAACTAAACATCATAAATGCTATTTTATTCCAGTGACAAGAACTAGTCATCAATGTTCAGTGTGAAATAATTAACAACGGTTAAGACAGAAAGTTAATTTAGTGGGGCATGCCACAAGGCAGCATGACTTCATCATCATTGTCAGTCTCTAGATGTCCACTGCTGGACATATGAATACTGAATCCAGTAACGTCCCGCTGTCTTCAGGTCGTCAAACCATCTGGTACGAGGGCGACCTACGCTCCTTTTACCGAGACGTGGACGCCACTCGATGACCATTCTTCTTTCGTCTTTTTTTGCTGTGGACAACATACTTTGTCATTAATATCCACCAATATCTAATTGTACCTAAATCATAACTTGTTCCAGTATCTGCTCAGTTAAAAATTTTAAGGAATTTACTATTCTTTTACGTCAATGTCCTTTTGCTTCGTTATGGGGCTTTACTGTTTTAAAACGGCT
Organism: Microceris patrobas patrobas; assembly: GCA_018246795.1. Classification (NCBI taxonomy): domain Eukaryota; kingdom Metazoa; phylum Arthropoda; class Insecta; order Lepidoptera; family Hesperiidae; genus Microceris; species Microceris patrobas. The sequence goes on from DWFT01000335.1 coordinate 12,066, forward strand.
ATAATCTTGGCTCATATGAAATGTAATCGACCCATTATAATTCCACTGTTGGAATATGGGTCTCCTCTCATATTGAGAGGGTTAAGGCCGTAGTCTACCATGCTGGTCAAGAGCGGGTTGGCAGACTTCACACGCCTTAGATTTTTTTTTTACAATTTCTAAGATGTGTAGGTTTCCTCACGATGTTTTCCTTCACCGTTAGCAAATGATATTTAAATTTAAAAGGCACTTTTGTAAATAGGTGCGCGTCATGGATTTGAACCCGGCACACCCGGAGTGAGGGGCTGAATTCTTAACCACTAGGCTATCACTGCTTCCATATGAAATGTATTCTGACAAAACTAAACACATCACTATAAATGAAATC
>DWFT01000336.1:0-12426 GCA_018246795.1 Microceris patrobas patrobas
CCTATTACTATTAGATTGCCTCGTTGGTCGAGTGGTTGCAAGCGCGACTGCCGACCGGAAGGTCATGGGTTCAAATCCCAGGTCGGGTACTATTGGATTTTTCTAATTTAAAATTTCTAATAGTGATTCGCACTCTGGATCTGTGCTCGCTGTATAGAAATAGGCTCGTCACCTATTCCGATGGGAGGTAAAAGTATCTGGTGAAACTTGGGAGTGTACTACCCTCCACTGCCTTCACCTTCGCGGATTACAGGCGTCTTATTAAGTTATTATTACTGTATCGTCAAGTCATGTTCTTCGCGGAGTAGGCAGAAAATCTTTTAGTATTTGGTGCTTTCTGCCTGCGCGTTTATATTTCAATAATGAAATGCTAAAGCTTTCAATGCAAAATATTTTTTACATACAACTTTATCGTCATTCCTTCTTTATTGTTTTTTATTTGATCACTTTGTAAAACACATACTTACATAGTAATATATTTCATTTTGTCTATCAATTGGTATATAATAGGTATACAGTAAAAAAACTTCCTTTCAGCCAACTGACTGTGCCACGACATCTCTCGTCTTTTATGTAATTAAAACGCAGTTCTGGCATGTAGGTGAATTGATAACATGCAATTATTGCAGCCCATAGCCATACACAAGATGAGATAGATCACATAATATATTAAATTAGATCGCACTTGAGATAAGCTACAGAATTGCTGCCGCTAATGATCAATTGGAATGTTTCATGTAACCGACGTACATGTATGAAGAGGGTGAATGAATGTGGAAGAAACACGGCAGGTCTGCAAAGATAAAGATATTTGTTACCCCGCGCGCTCCCCGGAAGGGACATTGCGTAAAGATATGTATGTATGAATGTATGCTTGGTGTCCTAGCGTTCTGCTTTACGTTCTGGTTATTGGTAGGCTTAAATAGTAATTACGCATCATCATTAGCCTCAGTTTACTGCTAGATATAAGCCTCCCTTTATAAAGAGGATTTTACCCAGATCGCAGAACACATCCTTTCGCACCGCTCACTTTGCTGCCCGCCGGCGGCCAGGGTATTTAGTCGTGCCTTTGTAGGCTACGCCACACCGGAACAGCCGGTCTATCACTACCTCGTCTGTTGTAGCAGACTACGGTTTAAGATTGGTAAATGCACCTGGAAGCCCTTACACTACTATATAACAGTAATATCTACACTGTCTAAATAATTCTATAATACTAATATTTTTTTGCTTACCTTAAATGTTAAAACTATTAATTGAGGTATTAAAGGTCAGTAAATAGTTTGCGTATTTTAAAAGGGTGCGTGATAAAATAACTTATTTCTAATTGTAACGAGGGTGATTTCCAAAATAACATAATTTCTCAACAATGCCATCGTGTTCACAGATTTCTGCCCAACTGTAATTAATGGGACTTTAAGAATTTAATATTAACAATAATGTTTAGTTCTTTCTGCCTACCTCGTAAATAACCTGGTCTGACGTTATAACCGTAATAATATTGTGCAGTTCAGTTATAACGGAAACGAAACATAACAATACAATGGCTTTTAATGTAATTTAATATGTGATGGCTGCACAAAAAGTTCTCTGTTGTTTGTCATCCTACAGTCACTCGATATATTTACTCCAAATCAACTTAATCAATTTAAAATATTGGAACGTCCAATTTTTTGCGAGTTTAGATTATGCCGGACATGTCTGAAAATATGCAAATATTGTATTGAATTGAAATTGAGTTCGGTTTTGGGATGAAATCTATTATTTTGTTAAATGTCACTAACCGTAGCGATTAGAGAAAGCATTGTGAGGAAACTTTATCCCTTAGACTCCATAATATTCTTTATTTACGATGTGTTCAGTCTGCCAACCCACAATCGACAAGTAGGCAAACTATGATTCTCTAATTCTGAGAGGAAACCTGTGTCCAACAGTGTAAAGTAAAAAGTATTGACTATCATGATGAGAACATATGAAACATATTAATCGTATTAATTTTATCGTAAAACGGCTGTATACACTTCGTAAAACTCTTTGTTTAAACGATACCATCTTGGTCCTATAGGAGTTATAAATGTATACTCAAGTCAAATCATTGAGAGTCAATTATTAATTAAAACTAACTTGGAAACAGCCAACATCCTGTTTCACTGTTTAATGAATAACGCTTTAAATATTAACATAAATAATCTTACTTATCTCGTAGTAAATAGACTTGCTTGTGTCTGTAATTAATCTAAGTGAGGATTGCACTACTACACGGATATATTCGGAGAGAAACGCGATATTAAATATTCATATCCCGAACTGTAACGGACAGAAATTGTTAGTTTACTCGCTGTAAAGTATATATTATTATTATCATCATAACATCGCGCCCGTATTTTCCCTGACGGGTTGTGGAGTTCGATACCCCCACTTTTCGCCAGTTATCTCTTACGTTACATGTAGACGGTAAGTCTATTACTGTACTTTAGGTGCTAATCCAGATTCTGTGCTACTGCTAGGAATTGTAAGTGGGAATAATCCAGTAATACTTTGTCTTCATTCTTTAAGGTATAAAGATACTGTGTACGCCCATAGGTACACCCTCCATGACATAGCATAACTAGTTAAAAGTGGGAGTAGTATACACCTCTACCGACCCCTTCGGAAAAATACAAGCGTGATGTGATCTTATTATATTTTCATATAGTAAATATGATTTCCTTCTTCTTTGTTCACTGGAGACAATTCCTGTTTCTCTTCCTGTTCTTGTTCTCGTTTCGTGTCCAATTCTTACTACTTCCTAAAAATAAATGATGACAAAACATATCATGACATTGCTTTTGTATTGGCTGTAACTAAAGTAATTGAAGAAGAAATACGATGTTCTTTTAACGTACAATGTGCAATTCTAATATACAATTTTAAAACTGTATTCTATGTTTAAAACTGACGAATTTTTATGCAAGCGTTTACCAACCGTTTCAACTCTTCAAAAGTAGTATTGCAAACGTCATAAAAGAATCCATCGTCGACATTTCGCACCTCACATGATTTCAGTGATATGACTCAGTGATGATAGAATCCATCAGTCAAAACATATACTTATGCAGGTATATTATAGATATCCATGATACCAAGATTCACTTACCTTGACCAAAGGAGTCAGATATTGGCTAACAGGCATACACCGGCGTGCGTATATTATAAGATAGGGGTATGCAGAAAAATTATGTCAGGTTTGTAAGGATAGAGATGTCTGGCACTCGGCATCTTTTCCTTACTCCGAAAGGTATCTGAGCGACAATATTACACCGAAATACAAATAAAATACAATAAAAATAAATAAAACAATATATAAATATCATACCTTATACTAAAAATTCATAGTTATACCTTCATCATCATCATCGTCAGCCTCTGGATGTCCACAGATGGACATAGACATATGTAGTTATACCTAAAGTACGTGAAATTATAAAACACTTAAGTGATGCACGTTTCCTTATTTCTACTTTAATATTAAAAAATCATAGTTCAATGAAAGAAACAGCATAAAGTGTAATTCACTACACAAATAGTTCACAAAAGTATTGCGATCGCTTGAAGTTATGGCGGTTTCAGGATCAATAAGGGTATCGAACTGGAGGCTAAAAGTAAACCAACGTCTTCAGAGCTACTCGTATTGACTAACGTTATTCATTCTAATGCGCTCATAAATTAGATACCACCCAGTGCTTGTATTACAGGCTGTTATTTGCTTTCATTTTGTTTTTAGTAACCTTCCCGTGTCATAGATAATAAAGTGTCATTTAGCATATATTATTGTATTCTAGATGTACCTATATAATATATGATTAACGTAAAAGAAGCTCGCCTGAGAAAATAAAGAAATTAGGCGCCCGGTGCTCTCTGCCAACCCCGTAAGGGAACTGACGTGCTGACATTAGTAATCCTATTTTTTACTGAAAACTCCTGAAACGTGTCAGGTATATTGTTTTCTTTTTAAAACCCATCTCCAAAGTGTCTGATGCAATTTTATAAGCGCGTTGTGGAAAGTCTCAATATCCTTCAGGGTGTCCGTTGTGTGTCAAGTTTTATTGAAATTTATATTGACCGCGGTGCAGCGTGGCTGTGTCGGGTGTCGTGTATTGTATGCACACAGTGAAGTCCGTGAAAAATGATATTTCACGTTTTCAGGACGTTTTTAGATATAAAGTTTCTATTAGATATTACGGTATTACTACTCTGATATTACTATATTTCTACTTAGATATCACTATTTTAAAGTTACTATATTACTATTGGGTATTGTTATACCCTCAAGTGAGGTCCTTCACGTGGTCGACAAATAGCTGAAGTACCAAATATCTTGCTTCCAGACTTGAGATGCTTCTCCTACATTTATCACTCTTTCCACACACAAAGAAAAATAAAACTTATATTTATGGAATTATTGATATAGTCTACATACATAAATTACGCTATATACTAAATCAAATAAAATTCTACTCAACAGCTTTCTGTCCAAAGAGACAGACAAAAGTCTGACATATGTATATATAATATAAAAAAAATGAAAAGAAATAAAACATTGAATGATAGATACTAGAACAATTAAAGTTAAAAATTGTGTCTACATACTCGTATTACGCTATTTAAAAAAATTTCGTTCTTCATATTAATATTTTTGGTTTATTAATGTAATTATTTGTACTTCTCACCGAGCAATTTGAATGTTCAGCAAAATCAATGTCATTTTTAATAAGAGATGTTTCACCTGCTCGAGTATAAGAGTCGTATGAGACAAACGACTTTGCCATGTTGAACATGAGAGACTTTATGTCTGAGTTTTCAAAATAAATATATAGCTTGTTACTATTTCTTATAGTACTTATTAAGTTTATATCTTCAGAGCAGAACAATAAAACTAATTTGATACAATCCAATTCCCGTAAATCATAGCCAAGGTTTGCAAAATTAAACTCGGCTGAATACCAAAATAAGTTCCGCTAAAAGTGTGGCGGAAACAATAAATTTTCAATTATAATTAAAGCATGATTTATAAAATTGAAATACTAAATTATTCAGCCCCGCCCATCGCGTCCTACAAGCACGGGTCAAACGAAGCTTCACCTATCGAACTTTGTTAAATATTAATGACAAATTAATGTAGCCATAAGTTCTCCATACATGCGAGTATTCATTTGAATATTAAATGCACGTGTGCTAGAAAAGTTTCCTAAGCAGATGATGGATTGGCATTTACGTCTAGATTAATTATGTATTACAGCGTTCCTAGAATTAGTATTAATAATTTGATGGACGTGCTTGAAGCATTTACGTGGAACAGTTTTAGCGGTAGCTTTGCCGTAAGCTTCTCTACATAATATATTTTCCTATAGCACATATCCTTTACGAAAATATAGATCTTGTAAATAGCAGCTTAGCCTATATTAAGTACATTCCCTTCAATTTTAGAAACCTGATATTATTAAAGCTGGACATGAGACGAATACTAATAATTTCATACTATTTTTAATACTGTCACTAGTTAAATATTCATAATATTACAGCATGAATATTTATAAATCCACCAATATCACCCGAATAAAACAGGGACTCAGGAAAAACGATACAAATCGCAGGAATAAAGATAGCTTTTTTTTTTCAATTTGTATTCAATGAAGATCAGATCAATGCTATTCATGAAAGATAAGGTTTAACAAACAAGCACTTTATTACATTTGGCGGAGCACCAAGTCTGAGTATGCTGAATAAGTACCGATCGACGGAAAAATTTTAAGTAGATTGACCTCGGATAAATGTACGTTTTTAATATTAAACCTCGTAATAAGAACGGAATAGTATGAGCTGCTTAATTCAATGCTCACTGATGCTCTAATTCTGGCTATATTATTTTCTTGCTGATATATATTTATATTTTTAACGAATTATACTTTTAGTCGAACCTCCCTACATTATAGGTACTTAATGAAATAATCCACATTGTTTTTGATATAATAGACATTGTCATCATAATTTTTAGTCGATGTCCGTCGAAAAATACGTCAATTTTTTTTTTCATTACTACACGTAAACTACATATTATGTTTGAGTGTTAAAAAAACAGTTTTTTTTTTATAAATATGTAATGAGTATGTAACATGTATGTATGTATATATATACTTTGTATGCATAATCAGTATAACAAATAGACGTTGTAATATCGCGGCCCGGCACGTCCCTTGTCCCACTCCGCAGCACGTAGCCGGGTAGATAATAAACATCCTGTAAGATACGTGTCTTCCTCCACTTCTCATCAAAGCTCTATTCCGAAACTTGCAAACTAAATCAACAGGCTTCCACGCATGCGCACACTTGCCAAATACAACAGTACTTACAAAGTTTTCAGTCCGCGCGCTTCGACAATATTGGTCGGTTGTTGTTATATTGTTCTAGTGTTGTCGGTGACTGCGACACGCAAATACGACAAAACTATCCGAAGAGGCGCCATGGATTATTCAACTCAGATCGTGTTCCTCATACTTTGTGGCAGTTCGTATTGTCTTATATTTATTATATCGTCGTTTTGATATTTCGTTGTCTACTGTGTTGCGTGTCGAAAGTTTTTGCCGCGAATACCTAATTTTCCTGTCAGTGTACACTTTAATTATATTTCCGGGGTTGTTTTCTTGGCATCGTATATTTTATTCGTAACTAAGCAGCACTATTATTACGCGCCCTAAATTACGTGGAACACACGTTTTATAGTACATAGAAGTTCCGATACTTGTTTCGCTATTAATTCAGCCTTAATTCACATAGATAAAACAAATTGATTGATGAGTACCTACTAGCGTGACAAGTAATTACATTGAGTTGTATTAACTTGGTGTTGTTGTTGTTAGGGTATGAACTTTTGGAATTATTTGGATTATCTTATACTTTTTGGAACACAAGTTATAATTATATAAAGTATATTAAATAATTCAAGCAAGGAGATCTCAGGTCATCCGTCGACCATGTCGGCTGATGACTTAAAGAAAAAAGCGGGAAATCATCAGATTCAAAGTACTGAAGCCCTGGTGAGGTAATGCCAATTAAGGGAGGCATGTATTCGGCAGTGAACCTCCATGGGCTGATGGATAGATTCAATCCTGTCATTTAGCATAAACTACATAACAATGTTTCTTACAAAAAAATTATATATTTCTTAAATTTCGTAATTCACTTCATAAAGCTACAAATGAGAAATATGTGATTTTCTATACAAATACAAGATAAAAGATATTTTTTTTATTCAACCAATTATTGAACAAGCCCTTCGCACATGAGATCATTACGATAAAGCGAGCGATATGGACTAAAGGGCGATCGGATCGGCGCGCTGAATACAGAAAAGCTATCGTAATATACTTACGTAGGTAATAATAACAAAGCTGTACGTTTCAATTTCCCTGAAAGCCTGATTCCATACTGTATGGTCGTTATGACGACCATGTTTTATTCATGCATTCGGAAGACAACTTTCCCCAGCAACAACTTAATCATATTTTGACGAAAATATTTAAGTACTACTTTGTTCTCTTGTTTACAGTGCTTATTGTATTCTTTATTATTATATATGTGCTATTTATATATTCATATTTTCTATACACTATATTTTGATTATAACATCATTACGCTACATTTATATCTTATGGGTAGGCAGACAGCACCGAGTGCAACACATTTATCCTTACAGATCTGATGTTCTAATTGCATATTGTAGATTTGTCTATCTTTATTTTGATATTTTAATTAATTTTATTATTTATACAATTGGTACATAGACATATTTATCATGTAGTATGTAATGGGTAAGCTGGCACGCAGTGCGGTAAGCTGCGTATGGGTTTTATCTGTGACATTTCATGATTTATATACTTAGGTATACGGAACCACATGCGCTGTTCGGTTTTTTCATGGACTGATTTGTAACGATTCTTATAATAATTGAATGTAAAATCAAAAACTCTCCACCTATTTGTCTTTTAAGCACTAATTCTTCCACTATGTTCCGGTTAAAACAATAAAATTGGAGAAAGCACAATAAATCCTTAAGAAAAAAACTGCATGTATAACTGTTTGTAAATCATTAATCTTTGACATGGATTTCACATGTTTATGTTAGTTCGGTAGTGTCACATTAACATCAAATGTTAAACTTTATCGAGTAAAGTTTCGTAACATATAATATTATATGGCATTGGGACCTTTCCTTTATGGAAAACTGTTCCAAAATTATTTAACAAGCTATCTATTTATGTGATATTGGTCGGAGTTTATTAATGCCTATTATTTAATTCAATATAAAATGTTTTCCTAAAACACCTTTTTTGTTATATTATACCTACGTCTTCATGTTTTCAAATTCCAGAAATAAATTAGTATCTCGAGGCACCTCACACGGTCATCTGATTTCAAACTAGCCAGAACTTATGCTGTGGTAACTAATCGGCTGACAAACAACATACCTATATGTAAATAATATGCTTACATACATTCTTTTAGTCGATATACTGGAAAGTTATTTATTATTTATCCTTTATTATTGGTAATAAACTTATGCACATTGTATTTGTTAAACCAAAACAATTTGCACATAAATTGTACATTACACGTCATCTTGCCGCTGATATTATTGTGGGAGTTATAAAGACATCTCTGCGTGAAAACTAAGCGGATGGTATTTTCAACGCCAACTGCCCGCGGCGCCTAGCTTAGGACGTTTCAAATTAAAAGACAATACATTCAACTTAAAGATATTTTTAGAATTGCCTTTTAATTGTTATAAAACCTTGCAGTTATTGTTTGATTACGCTTATATTGACCAATTTTGCCGCCAATTAACAATGGTCGGTACATTTTGTTTGACTTTTAATTTGATATGCTTGTGAGGTGCGGAAAGTGGAAAATTATTTACACGTGAGGTATCTCATACCAGTAATTGGGAGCAGGGGTGATTTATTTGAAGTATTATTTTATCTTATTTCAAGCTGAATTTCTTTGTTTAAGGGTAGTAGCAAAAACGTAATGTTAGGTGGCATACGTAGTATTATTATATAAAATGTATCAATAAATATTTTAATATGTCACCTTATTATGTATTTGAAAAAAGCTACGAAGATCAAAAGTATTGTCATCAACAATTATAATAATATCAGGATATTTTCTCAGAATTATTATTGCTGTTTTCACTACGGTGTTCTAATGATAGCAGAATGTACAAATCATTGACCTTACAAGTTAATAGCAAGATATCGTTGTTGTCTTACAAAGAACTTCCATTTCAGAATGCATCGCGGTGAACATCCAACAAGTGGTGGTACCAGCGCTGGTAGAAATCGGGACTGAATATGTGATATTGGACTGCGATTTTACCGTGGAGGACGCGCCGCCGAGCTTAGGACTGGTAATGAAATGGTTCTTCAACGGTTCCTCGGGGCTCGTTTACCAGTGGATACCGCCGCTCAAGCCTCAGGTCATCGGCCTGTTGAAGGGCAAAGTCGATTTGAACTTCAGCATATCCGGTAAGTTGATTTCAGTAACAACGTTACATGTAATCAAACTATTCCATTACGTACCTGACTCGAATCTTCTCCCTTCAGTTTGAGTAGCACACCGTACATATTAGTTTGGACGCAGTAATGAAATAATGTCGTACACGCGTAGAATCTCCAAATACGTAAGTCTACTAATATCTAATTACAAACTATATATTTCTTAATCATTTTAAGATACACTGAGCTGTCACTTGAAACCTAATTTGGCTTAATAGGAACCTTACCTAGTTTAGTTCGCCAAAGCGTACGAAACCACGCTGTCCCAGTGAAATTTATTCTGTAAAATAAAAGAACAAAGACAAAATAAGGGAATCAGATGAGAAGATAAATGAACCGATAAATGAAAAAAATCGTCGTGGAACGAAACCAATATACGACACTGAAAATAGCGGTGTATTATGAGCATAATATGGTTAAAAGAATTCGAAATACAGCAGTAAAGTAAACAACAATCGAATATTCGATTGATCTGTTATTTTAAACAAGCTAACGTTTATTTATATACGTACAATGATTTTCCTATACAAAAAAGATTTCAGTCAGGAAATTGAAATATTTTCACGCCGCGAAAGAAGTCGTGGGAGCTCGCCATTGTTATTTTAACATTAAAGTGAAGGAAGAGAGAGATATATATTTAACGACACGAATATCAATGTCGGTGGCAGGGCTAGAATTATGTATGTGTATTGTACTTTTATGTTGTTTTAGATGAACCATTACAAAAATACCGCGCTATAAAAATATTGAAGCCCTCTACGGACCTCAGTGGAAATTATACTTGTGTGGTATCGACTTTTCTGGCGGAAGACCAACAAACACATCCTATGCTGGTGTATAGTAAGTAAAATTATTATAAATTGTTATTACTATTATACCGTCACGTCAGGTACCTTGCGGGGTAGATAGAGAGCACAGGTTGCTTATTATTATTATCTCTATTCTTAACTGGTGGCAACTGCGCGTGCTGATCTACAAGCCCTTAGTTCGACACCCGGGTCCAGTACTATTAGACTTTTATAACTTAGATTTGCTAATAGAAATGGCTCGCGATTTCGATTTCTGCCCATTGTATGTCAATAGCCTCACTACCCATTCTATGATGGAACATAAACGTGACTTTTGGAAGCTGGTAGTGTACACTACACTCCTCTGCTTACCCATTTGGCGATTACAAGCGCGATGTAACGTTTTGGTGAGGTAATATTATAATTTGATTGTATATTATCTTAGTAGAGGTTTTTTAATAAAATAAAAAAGCAGCCTGTATATTACTTTGCTGCTTCAGCCACTGACAATCAACTTCAAATATAACAGCAGTTATTACGAACGCGTCGACGCTCAAAAGATAATTCATCTCACACATAAGCTGGCTTTTAATATTGAAGTACCTAAGTATTAAAACGTTACAAAACTCTCGTACAAAACAAATTCAATTGTTCTTCTTTGTTCTTCTAACTGACTTTAATATAAGGAAATGTTCAAAAGTAAGTAAGAAAGCAACAAAGGTTTCTTTATGTGCTGATGGAAATAGTTAACACGATTTCCAAGAAATTCTCAGCACGTCTTATCTTTTACTTCCTCGCGTGTGTTCCGAGGAACTCGTATTACACTCGTTTACGCTTCGCTTCTGCTGCGAAATAATAGGTTATAAAGTGATGACGTCACGGGTTTTAACGACTGCGCGCGCCATATCATACACACACACACACTTCTGTTATTAAAGTTGATATTTTAGTTTTAGTTTCATTGTAGGTACACCTGTCATAGTATTTGTTGTATTTACAAAAAGCATCTGGAGTCATACAATAGAATTAGTAAAAAAAATCATATCAAATGCAAGAACATTCTTCAATACAATCTATATCTTGTCTCTACAATTGTACATAATAATTACTTATTTATTACTATATTAGCAAGTTACGTGCTTTACAAGGCAAGCAGAAAGCATCTGGTGCCAAGTATGTCTGTCATTACACACCTGACATGTTCACATTCATCACTTTTCATACATGGACGACAGTTTCGGAGACCTTTGACTTCCCCATCAGCTTAATGTCTGACCTATTTAGTCAAGATAGGTGAGTCGATCTCCCTTAGCACTGATGAATATTCGCATAGTACATTTTGTAATTTTTTTATGTTAAATGTATGGTAAATAAATTCATATGGATTCTGTTTTAGGTCCGGCGCGCAGTTTTCATTTTTTCCAAGAAAAGAAATATGTGTTCCTGGTGACACTTATATGTATCGCTGAAGATATGTATCCGAAGCCCACCGTAACGATACAGGCTCAAGGGTGAGTTACGATTATATTTCATACACTCCTTATAATTTATAGTACGACATGAATAAGAAATACTTAAGTTTCTGCGAACATTTTTTTTATCAAGTTTTGAAAATTTGCAAGTGGTAACTCAAACGCATTTCAATTGGATACGTGGTGGTCTGTTACGATTTGTTCCGAATTCTTCTTTTTACCATTGACATGTTACCTAAATGTGGAATGAGCTTTCTTCTGAAATTTTCCCAGAGCGCTATAACGTAGCGTTCTTCGCAATGAAAGGCGTAATGAGAGTTGTTCCTTCGGTAATTTTCTTGGAGCCCTAAGATTTGGGGCGCTTCAAGAAAAGTCTAAAGAGAGATTTCCTTCAAAGTTGACAACGCATTGGCCACTCTTCAGATGTTGCATACGTTCGTTGGCGACCGTGACAATCTAGCATCAGACGACTCGTCTGCTTGTTTGCCAGGATAAATATAAAAAAGAACATATATTTGTTTATAAAGTTATTCGAAATACACCATTGTCTCTTCCATAGTGGGACGTAGAACTGAA
>DWFT01000337.1:0-12419 GCA_018246795.1 Microceris patrobas patrobas
AGTCGAGGAATGCTTTTGAAATGTATGTGTTTGGAAGGTAAACTTTGGTTTGGAATATTAGGACGTAGGTTTATGTTTATTAGGAATTGGGGTGACGCTTTTGTTTCGTGTCGATTTAATTTAATTGTGTGTGTTGTGTGTATGCTATGATTAGAATACAAGGTTACAGATCTACACAAATTTTTTCCTTAGCAGTTTATAAAAACGATTATTTAGTTTTATGTATGTATAATGTTAGATGATCCATGGTGATGATTGTAGTGGTCAAGTGTACTAAAAAGTCTCCCAATTTAAATTAATTTCTAGAAATATTTAAATCGATATTAGGACATTTTAAAGCAACAGACGTGCTAAACGCAAAGAGACTGATGAATGTAGAGGAAGCACGTCAAGTCTGTTAGAATAGATAAGCACTCGGTGCTCTCTACCTATTCTGTAAGTGACTGTAATGATGTAGTAATAATAATAACGCCAAGAGCTAATCCAGGCCAATTTAAGTGATGAAAACCACCGTCACCACCGTACATGTCGCTCTTGTGAATGTCTTACTCTCCTCTCAAAAAGATATATGTGATTAAAATACTGTATTAGACTAGTTTCAATCTTTCTTTATTTTGTTTTGTCTTTAAAAATGTGTTCTGTCTATTTTTTTCAAAATATCTGTTGTGTTGTATATACATTGTCTTGTTTTGTTCATTTTTTTGTGTTTATTTTTGCTAACGAATAATCAGTTTCAGATATCTAACCGCCATTATGTCTGAATTTAACATATTTATGTTTTATTTTTAACATACTAATTTTTTTTTCGATTAATGAATCATAGCTAATCTTTTAATAATAATCAATTTAATTTGGTTATGGAAACTTAAGCCATCATAAGCTTCTTTCAAATCTAAGCAACTAACAATTGTCTATCAGCTTGCTTTAGTTAACAGAGCATTGTCTGGTGTGGTGCTGTATGGTGGACTCTACAACAGCTTCTGGGTGGCTCAACCTACCTGCGTTAGTGGGTTCGATTACTAGGCTATTAAAAATTAATGTTGCCGTCTCAAAAATGGTATATTTTTAACGCTGGCAAAGTGTAACTCGTAATGAATAATTACATCTAATATTTCAAATCTACAATAATTTCGAACCCCACACAACATAACACATAAAAATAATAGAAAACTTAATTAATTTACCTTTAAACGTAAGGTAGAAGGAACCTGTTTATATTACAATGCATCAAATTTCAGCAATGCAGTATTTTTATTGCACTCTTGGTATGCACTTCAACAGCAAATGGTCTATAAATATTATATATCTGATACAAGTATTTTGTTGCAAAATACACGTTATTTAATTCTTCATTGTACATGTTCAAATAAATTATTTTACAGGTCTGAAAATAATACTATAGTGTGCTTAAAAACGAGGAGATAAAAAAAATACTTTATTTTAACTCTGAGCCCTTTTGGGAATAGAGATCAATAAAAATTTTAATGTGTTTTTACAAAACGACCAAAATACATGTATCCGGTAACAGCACTGTGAACTGTACAAGTTCATTGCACATCGATCAAATGTTGTGCACAATGTTTAATCAAGAACAAAAATCACAAATGTTAAACGCACAATGTTTAAACCAGCAAGTCTCACTCGCCTAAGTTTAACACATGTGATCACAGTACGTGAACGTTGGTGCTTGGGACCTGTCACATGACGATATGTGTTTGTGTGTTTTGTCTTTCTAGGTGTAAAATCATCCGCTCCTCGGTCATTCTTCTGGTTCAGGAAATAGCCTCGGTGCAGTGTTCCTGAACAAATTGTACATAGAATTAATATAAAGAACAAAGACTCAATTAGTAACATAGGAGAACATGAATACCAGTGAGATTATAGTAGGCGTAGCGGTGATTTTAATACCGGCGAGTTTGTCACGCGTTGCCTGTACGTTTTATTTCATCCAACATTTGCATGACTATTTCTTTAGCTTTGTGCACTATTGTCGCTTTCAGCACTAGTACATTTGTAATACTGGCGTTATTATCCACTCACATACATTTACGTATACCATTCATTGCGGCTTTTGTCAGCAATTTTAGCGCTGTTGTGCTTAAGAACAAAGAAATTTATATCTTTTTAGTTCATTTATTGAAAAATTGAATATATTTATTTAAAAATAGAACACATTTATTTAAAAATCGAACATTGAAAGATAACGACTTTATTACGAATGTATCTTTGTAGCTAATTATTACATGACGCAATTAATGCTTGAATGATTTCAACAATTATAATCACTGTTGCTATATAATTGTGATGGTACTAAATCTAATTATGAAATGATTTTGCACGTAAATGCTTAACAGTAGTATTTTAAGTAACTGATCAACTATCTTAGAAATATCACGGTTATTCGTATGTATTTTGTTTTACATAGATTTGTGTTTGTGTTGGTTTGCATAGTTGCAAAGCATTTATTTCATATATTTTTGTAAACGACGTCTCATGTAAGTATTTGGCGTAACTAATACAAAAATAAGTGATTTGTGATTATTTTGGTATACACTGAACCGAATACACTCGTATGTATGCATTATCGAATTTTCTAGATACAATCAAACACAAAATAGATTAGGCTTTAAATTAATTGTTAAATATATTAGGTTAAAAATAATTTTATCATGATTGCAACATTGAATTATTTATTTAGGTACAATCGAGTAAAAAATAGGTTAGGTTTTGCTTACTTATTTTGATTTTGTTATGTATGCGTTGTTGAATTTTCTAGATACAATCAAGCACAAAATACAAATATTCCTCTTGAATATGTAAAATGGACGTATAATTGTAACGCCGTGCCATTTGACGTAAGAAAAGCTTGTCTACAACGCAATTTAGTGCACAGTTTTGGTTTTTTAGCACTGCGCATAGTTTTTATGATCGGGAATTATAATTATTATAGTTTACTTAGACTTCGCCCTTTTAATTCATACATTATACATATTTTATTTTAAATATTTTTTTACATATAAATTAACAAGGGATGACGTATACGGTAATGTATTGAACGTGACTAACAAATTCGTAGTTTCGTGATGCACGTACATAGTCAGATTACAGTATTAATGTAGTTGTTTAAGAATAATTCTTACGTTTTGTAGTATTTAGTACACGTAGATATTTTAAATGTGTAGTTTATATAATTTTTCTGATATGCATGTGTGAATATCATATGTAAATTTTATTAAAATGTAGAGTAGATTCGCACGCGGGATACGGTTGCGGTGATCTCAAAGTTAATATCTAAAGATCGATTAATATTTCAGTGGTCCGCGTTCAATCTGACGGAGCTAGAGTGTAGTATTCGTTGACCGGACTCCGTTTAGAAGGAGGGCTCGAGTCCTCCGCCGTGACGTCACAAACCCGCACCGTAGGTTTATTTTCATTTCCTTTCGTTGCTATCACCGGTAATATCGGTTCTGTTCTTCAACAAAGCAGTTTTTACCGCCAAATTTTTGTTACATGTTATCATCATGAGTGTACGCATTTTCTGTCTGTGTTTGTGTTATATTTAATTATGTTGTTAACGTGTAATCCATCCTCTGCGTCCCATTGCCCATGTCCCTGTCCGATAGATATGACAGCGGTCATCTCATTGACTGGTTCATGATGGTTCTAAGGCAAGGAGATAGGAAGGATCACACGGAGATTGTTGCGAGTAAGCCCAACAGTAATTTGCACGTTAGCACTTTTAATTGTAACATATAACCGTTCCACGTAATTAAGCACAGCCACGGTGGTGTCGCACAGATGGCGGGGAGGGCGCGCAGGGCGACAGCGGCGCGGCGGCGGCGCGGCCGGCGCTCGCCCCGCTCCTGGCGCTGCTGGCGGTGGCACTGTTCGCCCGCACGTAGCCCCCGCCGGCCGCCACCGGTCCCGCTGTGATCGTGTCAGAGTGCCTGTATATTATGTATAGCGAACGCCTTGCTGTGATGATGTGTGCCTTTTTTATACTGTTGCGAGAACGTTAATTTAACAAGTCATAGTTTTTATACTTTAATATAAATAGATGATGTAAGTTCGAGTGTGATATTGACGTAAGTGACAATTTTGTATTAAACTATTTAAAGTAATAAAATTGTTTCATTTTGTGCTCGTGCTTTACGAGACTTTTGTTAGGAGAGGGAAATGACAGCCTCGCTCATATTTTAATCGGTTTATTTAACGTTTTCTCTTTCACCAATAATCCTTCTTAGTTCAATAATTACAAGTTTATATGACAATATTTTTCGTTTTTATTTTATTTTCATCAACGTATTTTTTTTAATAAACACCTCCGCAATTCACCATAACAGGGTCGTGCGACCTACCGTCTCAATCGTACTAATTCTTAGGAAAATGCAAATAATATTAACTTCAAAATCTGTCTACAATTATTGAACGATTAATCTTAAATTCAAGTGTCGAACGATATCTACATGCGGCGTGGAGCGGCGAGGCGGCGCGGGGCGCACTCCGGGGCTACGGCATGGCGTATGGGCGCGTTCCGCGACTACGGGATAGCGTAGGGGCGCGCACCGTGGCTACGATGTGAGGGAGGTCGCGCACTGCGACTACGGCGTAGCGCGGCACGCCGCGGCCCGCCCGCCCGCATTCTCTCGCATTTGTATCATTAGAAGGCGTAACATAAGACTTAGTACACGATCTCTACTCGAAAAACACCTACGACATCCTAGATCATATCAATATATTAAAGACCTGGGTCATGTGGCAGTGTTCGCCGGCGTCGTCCGCCGAATGTGCTTACTGTCATATTCGATTAATAAGAGAATAATTTTCATGCTACGCTACCTCTCTCACTATATATATAGACATTTATAGTTGTACTGATATTACGGATTAAATTACATACGAGTCTTGGGATAGACGCATCTCACTAATGTACGGTTCTCGAAAGATTAACAAAGAATTTAAATACAAATAATGGTTTTAAAAATACATATATTTATATGATCTAGAACCTATTAATTCATAAGGTAGTGAAGACGCATGATGTTGTTTTAAGTGAAACAAACAACAGACACATAATTCGTGATCAGTACAAAACCGCGCGTAGAACAGTCACCGTAGTTCAGGATAGGCGACAGGTACAGTCAGCCGCAGGCGCGGCTTGTCTTTGTTATAAACATAATCATATCATATAAATAAAACTCAATACGTGTACAATATGAGATGGAAATGGCACTAATTATAAGTATTTATATTTATACTTATACATCAACAAACATTAACATATAAAATAATTTGTATAAGCACTGAGAGGACCGCGCAACCAGATAAGTATATAGGGACTTGATAGATCATTCAGACTTTGTTCATGTCTATTTACTTGTTATATACTTTCAAATTATTTTAAGTATTAAACTTATTTAGACTCATTTAGTTGCACGATGCCCCAAGAAACCGTTATACTGAACTTAAATTGTTATAGAATTAAAAACTTAAACATCCAATGCACTGCTAGAGAAACTTTCGGGGTGAATTTGAATGTAATATAATATGTAGAGTCGCTTTCATGTATAACATACACACACATTATTATTATTAATTATTACAAATGGTTTCTCATAAGACTTTTTAGCATCTTATTTTATTACTTAGCACTTTTACATTTAGATAAAATCGAAGGCAATGTCACACTATTAGTTTATATATGGATTTGTCTTTCGCTGTTTCGATAAAAACCATTAGTGATATGGTTGTGGCTAGTTAAAAGTTCACATCCATCCTTATTATTTACCGTTCGTTTGAAAGGTAGTATATAATTAAATTGTTCCATTACGGCGTCACACGTAAGAAGTACGTTAGTTCAGTAAGGATACAGATATTGGTGTAAAAATACGGATATACTTGGTGTTCTCTAGCTACCCTGTAAGGAACCTGGCGTGGCGATATTATGTTAAAAATACAAACATACACAGCCATACCACTAATGGACAATCGATTTAAAATCTAAGTTCAAATAATCGCATACATTATTTTCATTTAAACAATTGAACATTGATATTTCAGTATTACATATTTGATTGGGCGCATATAAATTTATTCGTTGTTCATCAAATCCTGAAACCTGAAATATACTTTTGTGCCAGCAACCATTACATTCTCGCACTACACGAATACAAACTTATCCTGTGCGAGTTACGTATTCACCTATAAATAGTACCTATTAAAATCGAATCACGATATTTATCGCCTATCGAATTGTTATGTGGTAAAAAATTATTGTATCTTATATTTAATCGTTACATACATAACAGCGTTATCAATTCATATTTTTTTTATTCATTCAGATAGGTAGATCCTGCTACATAAAGACTACGTTTTGGTGTTCTTCTTACATTATACTATTATATATCTGAGGAGAAATAAATCCTTGCCGCCGATGGACGACCCCGAAAGCATATTCTCGACAAGTTTTGTGCGTTCTCGTGACAGATGACATTTGCTGCGTATCCCTAAAACGGCGGAGGCGATGATTTTGACACCGAGTTCCGTTCAACTGGCTTGTGTTAACCTGAAGATGGACTTTATGAACACCGGCTGATTTATACTATGTTTGCTAGTGCTGTATACTATGGTTTGCAAGACCATTGCGTTCGCTTCCATCAACATCGACCTTTGGCAATGGAACTGTTTAAATAAAACATTGTCCAGATATTGGCAGCACGAAAATACCTATATTCGTATTCCTAATTGATTACTTTCAAGTTATAGTTTACAGCTAGATACATATTAGATTCACACTCTGCTTTACATCAGCAATCATTTTTTTTATTTGTGCGTTAAACATTTACACTTTATTATGTACATCAAAACATACGTATATTATTCCAAAAAACATAACATACACACTATCACCGAACCTTCAACCAAACATCAAATTACACCGCCACCCCTTACAACCCCGTAACATTAAAACTACGTACGTAGCTCGCGCCGACGAACGGTCACGGTTCCATGTGAGATCTACGTGTACTTGACCATCAGTTAACCACTAAATATTATTGCTAACTTTGTGTCCCTACGGAATTGAAAAGAAACGTTTCGTTACCACACACTATGCTGCAATCGCCCAACGTTCATCACGACGATGGGGTGTAGAGCTCAGTTGCACATTTCTCTGTTCGCATCTCGGTTTTCAGTACAAAATGCGGCGCGCTAAATGAACTATGTGTAACGGGTATCTCAACTAGGTGAAGCATGCGTTTTCATATCGAACAACATTCGAACCGAACTCCTCTCTTTTGGTCTTTATTATCTACTCTAGACTAGAATAGTGAACGAGCGAAGATTTATTGAGAGAGATAGCTAGAGATAGAGAGAGTAGAAACATCCAAAAAGAAGGAATGTACGGTCAATGTGTAAGTTTTAACAAGTGCTCGAAATTGATCCAATTAATTATGTTCTAGTAATTCATCACTAAATCTAAATTTTGATAATTTATACATAGATACACGCAGATACCATGGAAATTATGAACCTCTTCATTACCAGGATCTCCCTTATTGAACTTGGTATATTAAAATTATTCTGTCCGCAGTCATTTCGGCAACGTAAGTGTTTATATGACTGCTAGTGTAATAAAATAGTTGATTTACCTGTGCTACGTCTAATACATCTGTTTGTGAGTCTGTCTGGATCACTCATATCACCATAATATGCTATCCGAATGGACCTTCGCTTCATAAGGTAGTACACGACGTACGAGTATGTACGTTGCTATGGTTACATAAATACAGTGAATTGTTCATTTTAAATAATCTGTAAACAATATATCTGCAAGAAAATGTTCATATTTTTATATTAGGACTTGCTTTACACAAAGGTGACAATAAATACGTGAATTTAAATACGTTATTTATGTTATATTTTATTATTATTATTATTATTGTTACGCAGCTAAACAATCGACGATGACTTTTAGCACAGACAGTACCTCGAACTCTAAGATCTATTTAACTCTCTTCAAGAGACTATTACTATGTTCTTCAACATCTATTCTTCGACGTAACGTATATATATATAAATATATATATTCCTAACGGAGGAGACGTCTCATTCTTACGCTGATTCATTGTTCGATCGGATGGAACTATGCAAAATTACCGACAATAATTCACGTTGAAGTCCTTCAGTGCGATACTTTCTTTCACTTCGAATAAGTGAAGGCACTGGGAATCACGAGTGATTTGATAAATACGAGTAAATATGACCCACCCATTTTTGGAATTGATTTTTTAAAATTACGAATCAGTGATAACTTATTGGGAAAGATAAAATGAATTTTCTTTGACATTTCTTCAAGTGATCTGGTGTTAATTGTGTTGCTTTTTTAAGTTGAGTAATGAAAAGCTTAACTGATTACATATAATGTCACTTATTTCCAATAAAGGTCGGTTGAAATTAACAGCTAATGTCCTTTCCCATTATAAATACATACACCCTCACGCAGACCGACAAACAGATATTAGTTAGGCTGAAGGAAATCACGGAACAAAACACTAAGAAGCGTTAATAGACATTTAGCACCTTCGGTGTCATGGTTCAAGTAATGTGGGAATGGAAACAACGTACCGTCTTTGATATATTTACAACAATAAAAACGTAAAAAATAACTTACTTAATATTATTATCTTTCTCATTGAATACAACAACTACCTCCCCACTCGAGGACAACATCTCAACAAATGTTCATTTTCAATAAAGTCTTAATAACCATTATTTAAATTTGTATGCCATCACATAATAACTTTAACGATACGTTCTCTATAATTTCAATATATTTCAAAATTGAAATAAACCAACAATGCTGTTACATATACGTGACAACGACGAAACCCACAGCGTAGGTGGCGCCACCGTCTTCATCATTCATCGTACATTATACAATATAATATATATTTAAAATCAATCTATATAAAAACCATATTTAATGTATGATTTAATTCACAAGACGGATACATTACATATAATTCATATTATATGTATAGTCATTTTTTATTTCATACAAAACAATAACTACGTTTATTAACTGTAATACAATATATTTTTATATATTATACCGGTTAATATGGAAGTGTGTTGGGCATTCGCAGACGGTGGAACATCTCGACAAGGATCACCGACCACAAAGCCCGCCCATTGGGCTGCTCGCTAACTACTGCTCTATTATTAATTAATATCTATTATCCAAAGTTACTTCGGTTATAGTTAACTACAAAATCGGTGGACATCTAGATATATAGATACACATTGCTTCCGCTTTGCAACATTGTCCAATAACAGCACCATTATTGAATTTAACATAGTACCGGAAGCAAGGTGTTGCCATATTCAGCTTGCACTCTGCCACCAACCTTGCCTCAATGCTCCTGCCGTTTGCCATTTCGTAAATTTATAACGAAAATAATCACTACAATAAAACTCATAACAACGTCACATTTCTATTGCCTATTATACTCGTATATATCAAATGAAAAATATTTTAAATTACAAATCGAATCACATCTATTTCTAAGGATTGTAGATTTTTAACACGTTTTAATAACACTATTTAGTTGATTTTATTCGTATGGCGTTTTGTCGTGTCTCGTTAAATAATAATTTTTGGAAATGTAGTTGCATTGAGCACCGTTTAAAACTTCATAATTATTAAATATATATGTAATATATTTCAACACACAGCACAATCATCTTGAATGTCAACAATTTATAATATCGCATCTATGTAAACTATTTTAGCAAAAATAACTTAAAATCGGTAATATGTGCCTTCAAACGATGTGTATGATTTAAATGTAAAATCCTATTTAAAATATACTTACAAACATCTCTTAACGCAATATCGGATGAAGTACTTCGTTTATAAATACGGCCAAGTATATTAACATAGTGGCCGGAACGTCGGCTAACAGCGCTCACGACACAACGCATCAAGTAACCATGAGAACATTTGGTGTTCTTCGTTTCGGATGTATCGATCGATCGGACACTGACGTAAACTTACAGTCTATAGTCGGCGCGCGCTCGCGGCGGGCCGAGGCGACGCGCCGCGAGCCGCCGCTGTCTTCCATTCCATCCTCGCTCGTCATTTATTATCATAAGTACAGCACTAATAGAAGTTCTAATCGCGGTCCGACGATTGCGGGACACAGGAGTGCAGCGCACTTTAACGTAAAACTATAACCTCGAACCGCGCACATTCACTAGACCTAAGGTTGTTGTCCAGCGGGTCCGTAACAGCGTAAATATGACAAGAAGTGCGACCAGGAGGAGCGCGGAGGCGTAGGCGGGCGCGGCGTCGGTGGCGGGCGCCTGGTAGGGCACGGAGCACGTGGCCAGGCGCTCTTCCACGGGCGAGCAGCGCTCGGCGTCGGGGCGCGACTGCTCGCTCAGCCGCGCCTCGCAGCGGTAGCACAGCCGCCCCTCGCAGTACCAGTAGCAGCACTCGTCCGGCCCGTAGTTGGACTTGTTGGCTTGCGCACCCGTTTCTGGAATGCGCGCGTCTGAAAAATCCGGATAGTTTATTTCATACACTAATCGACCACAAAATCCGCAAATAAATTTGAATGTGATACCAGAAATTTCGTTACTAATGAAAACCGGAAGAGAAAAACTTGAACTTAACTGCTCTAATAACTGAGTCACGTGTAAATCCATTATTTTGATTGTATCAGAGTTGTAAAGCAATCAACTTACACAATATATGTTAATGTTCTATTTGACGCGTTCATCCTCTCAGTATAAGAGGACATCACTATCTGCCGTGGCCCCCAGGTGCAGGTTAATAGAATTTACTCGTCTTAGAGAACATTATGAAGGTAAGTTTCATTTCAGAATTTACTGTCACCTGTTATAGTAAGTCCATCAGAACTAATTCACACCATCATCATCACCAGCGTACTGCTGTACGTTGCTGGACATTGGCTCCTCCAATAACATGCCAATGAGCTCTATTTATATGAAAAGTATCTTGTAGACCTAAGAGTAACTTTAGCATTGTAAAGGCGTTGAACATTTCATTGTGTTCGTAACGAGGCTTGCGGCTCGTATGCGATGGAACACAAAGCAAATGTTAAGTCAAGCGGAAGAGTCAAGTAGCAACAATTGGTTAGAGTGGAGTAAGACGTAAAAATAAAAAGAGGCTTTTCGAGACAAAAGGCGGTGTTCGTCTGGAGTGTTCGGTGTGAACTGGAGCCAAGCGGCGGCTGGGGCTACCCGGGAGAAATTTATCTGCCGGATGGATTACAGTGCATCCATGCGCTTGCCAAGATAATGGTTGTTGATTGTTACTTTCAAAGTCATTAACTATTAAAGTATAGTCGGAAATAGCGTGTTTTCATTTTATACATGAAAATTATGCCACAAGCAGGGGGAAAGTGAAGAATTGAATTACTTGAAAGGAATGATGCTAGATTGCAATGACAAATATTGGAACCTATTTTTATGGTTTTAATTAACCTGGACAAGGGACTTAGATTTATAGTATTCGTTAACATCAAATTAACTTTTTTCATATCTTCAGTTGTAGCTTTTAGCTCATTTCATAACTGATCTGCCATACTCAATATAAGTTTCAGTCAATAAGTATTATGTTACCCCTAAGGTTGTCATTGGAATGCTATTTATATTGCCCTCCATACCGTATCCATCCAACAACTGTAACTAGTATAGTTTTAGTGCGACGCATCTACTCGTATATATACTGTATATCCATCAATTAAAATTCTATTATAACCAATATAAGACAGTAGTGCATACAGCAGCTGCAATAATTCTTACCTCAAATATACAAAAACTGTATGCACCAACTGAAATCACTGAAAACCAATGCAAAAGAGATGTGTATACAACCAAATGCGATATGTTGCAATACGTCTTACCCAGGCATAGGAACGTGGGCTCGCCAGCGTATTGCGTGGGGTAGGCGGGCGCGCGGTCCGCCGGCAGGAAGTAGGGGCAGTGTTGCTCGACGAGCTGGCAGACGGAGAGGCAGGGCTTGAGGCGCACGAGTGGCCGGCCGGGGCCCGCGGCGGCGGCTCGCACCCAGCGGCCCACCACGCCGCCGCCGCGCCGCCGGTCCAGGTGGCCGACGCGCTCCAGGTGCCGCGCGTGCCACCGCGCTGTGTGTTCCGGGGGTGCACGCCGCGACCGCCCGCCCTCATCGCCCTCCTCCGTGCCCTCTTCCACCCAGAGCGGCACCATGGTGCTACACACCCACCGCCGATACGTTTCCTGAAATAAACAA
This sequence comes from Microceris patrobas patrobas, assembly GCA_018246795.1. Classification (NCBI taxonomy): domain Eukaryota; kingdom Metazoa; phylum Arthropoda; class Insecta; order Lepidoptera; family Hesperiidae; genus Microceris; species Microceris patrobas. The sequence goes on from DWFT01000337.1 coordinate 12,299, forward strand.
TTCATTAACTAAATTAATTTCATACACAATATAGATGTATATATATATGTATACGCGCGCACGCTGTGGGAACAATTCACTTAAAGTATAAAAGCAATCCTTGCGATTTACGTCCGTAATG
>DWFT01000338.1:0-12416 GCA_018246795.1 Microceris patrobas patrobas
TGGCCAAACCTTCGCAGTATTTACAATATATGCTCATCAACCAGGCTAATTATTTTGCTCAGATTGGTTTCCAAGTGAAATTGGAAAAAACAAAAGCAAATATGAAGAAGAAGAGGAAAAAAGATTCAAAGAACATGCAGTTCCGGAATCTTTTGGAGTGAAGACCATGATTCGGCAAACGTAGCGTACGACACCCTTTAGGTAAGTAGATTGACGATACATGTAAAGTGACTGGGAGTAGTAGGAAACGGAGAGCTGAAGATCAAACTCTGTATGGTTCTATTGATGTTTAGCACTGGACGGAGACAATATCTGCTATTTATTTATTTTTTTTATACAATAGGGGGCAAACGAGCAAATGGGACACCTGATGGTAAGTGACTGCCATCGCCCATGGACACCTGCAACCCAGGAGTCAGCAAGTGCGTTGCCGGCCTTATGTCGTAACAACAGGTAGGCTTAATAAAATAATTGTATCATTCATTGACATCAATAAGTTATGTATTTACACAAATATGTTGTACAATAACACACCAATTTAATTATTAATATACCATATAATAAAATGGATGTTAGATTGATTCAATGATTCAATTCAATGATTCATTTGAAACCAATTATTCAACGACCCAACGGCGACTCAACAATGGTCATAGTTAAATATATAATTCTGGTATCCAAGTTAATCCCCCGGCTGGTTACTAATACCAAACAGAACGTCAAGCTATGCAATGGCGCTTTGGCCACAGTTGTGGCCATTCATAACGCTGACAATGAATAGTTTTTGCCACCTCAGCCGTTAAAATGGAGACGTTAATATCTTGTTCGAATTTGATTTATGACATGATGTAGTTATTTTCGACGATATATTTGAATTTTGATATATGTATACATCATACAGTTCACATAGAGTCGAAAATAGAGTTACAGGTAGTCAGTTTGTTGTTCAAATGGCAGAGCATGAAAAACTGCACGAACATAATATCTCTAAACGTTGTGAGAGTTACAATTTCACGGGCTGTTTCGATGAATGTAAGTAAGTAGATTGTGGGCATTTATGCGTTATTTAGATCGAACTGTCATGATTTATGTCGATTTGGGGTTTTAAGAAAATCGATGAAATATTATATCACCGATATTGAGCTATTATTTGCTTGATACGTTCTCTTCTTATAATGTATATCTGAGTTTCTATTTAAAGATGAATTGCACATTACAGTGTATTTACAAAGATTTGTTTCATTTCCTCCCCAGAACTATAGCTGACATCTTACGAAAGCAAGTGATTTAAATTAAACGTTATATCCACATATAAAAACAAGCTTAAATGTTTAAGTAAGCTCATTTGTTAAGTGACATTTCTATTATTTATAACATAACCCTGTACACTCTGCTTTACGACACAAAATATATAAATCTTAGGTCAAATTTGTTGTCTGATAGGAGAAATATCAGAAGAGTAAGTTTCATAATCTGTTAAAAGACAAAGGCATAAGAGAACTTATTTTAAGATTAATCTCGTATACGTAAGATCGTTTCGTAAATTACATATCACTTATAAAACGATGACGCACAGACTTCGCAGTCGTTTGCGCAGTTCGAGCTTAAAGTGCAAAAAACGCAAAGGTCGTGTCTCGGCAGAGGCGGGCGGAGCGCGTTCGTTTATTCGGCACATCCCGGGATATCGGAAGGTGAACTTAAAGGGGTTACGGGGCTTAAGCCGGTGCGGCGCGGCGTATTGGGGCTTACCCGTGATTTACTCGTTACGTTACTCGCGGGCCTCCTTTTTTTGTTTACTTAACGGATCACGGGTTACCCTTTATTGGGTAAAGTCGGGTAACTGATACGGCCGACATAAGCTCGCGCGCGGCTTACGTCGCGACAAATTTTTATTGGATTTGTTTATAAAGACGCTACCGTTTGCTGTCTTCTCAATCATCGTTTGGGCTGATTGTCGCGTTGCATTGCTTGTATTTTTATCGTATCTTACTGTTATTATCTGAAGTGCGTCTCAGCTATAGTTCCCACGTTTCGCATGTAAGTTAGGGACCACAGAGCCCAGCTTCTCGCATCGAGTACGCTTTCAACAATATAATGTTGGTAATAACAATATAATAATGTTTCTACTTTATTGCAATATTTAACTTCAATTTTATAGCTCGGTTAAAATAAAAAAAAATGAATTAAGTACAAGTTTTTCTTGGTAAATCCAAGAGCTATGAGACAACGTAAATTTATTCATTCTTTTTGTTCAGTGCGCATACAAATAAAACATATAGGCCACTTGTTGTATACTGTAGCACAGAGACAAAAAGAATTGTCTTACCGTACATCTGTTTTAACTAGTACTGAATGTTGCAGTTGCTGATGTTTAGCGGTAGAAGGTACCTAAAGCGTCAGTGTTTCTAGAATATTTTATAGTTAAACCTTTTGATTTTTAATTGCTGTTGTAATTTTAAGATTTAGATATTTTCAAATTTAATCATAACATTAAGTAAAGTCAGTGTTTTAATTTAAACATGATAGCATAAACTAATTATTGTTATTATAATTAAATAAAATTTTAAGCTAATTTTTTTTAACAAATTTTCATTTTCCGTATTAAAATGATTGACTTTTACACCAACGTTACTACAACACAGTCACTGTCTTATCTTAAACATATATTTTAAAAAAATGCCCAGGAAAAATATCTCAGCAGCATGAGCAGTTTAGCACCTTAGGGATTTGAGGTCTCCACTGAACGGTGCCCTAATCTGTTTCAATAGAAAAGTTTGTACGATTGCCTATCGGAAGGTGAGTGTAGCTGTGAAGAAATGAGGCGGATTGGAAGGGCGTGAAGGGCGGCACGGACTGACCCGTTACCCAACTACTTTCACCAACGCCCTTTACACAAATTGATTTTAAATGGCAATTTATTTCCGCCTCATATCGCCGATCCGATCTTTCTATGAGTTTTATGGGAGGCTTTACGTGGGGTTAAGGAAGTCTGAGTTATAAAACGGTTTATTTCTTTTTCAGGACTGTAGTTAAGCGTCCCCTAATTATATAGGATCGAGCACCCACCGAATGTACCTTCATTACGTCAAGTGTTGCTGTGAAAGGGTACCAAACTTGGAATATAACAGTCGTAATATTTTTCGGCACAAAAGCAAGTAAAGAGAGAACAAGACAACTAAATGAGTTACGAAACTAACGGGTAACGGTGTTCGCGCAGTTTTTTTCGCCTTTTCTATATACATAACGGGTTTTTGAAATAAAAGTTGTATCGTCGCATAGTTTCACCCTTTTGCGAATTTGTGCAAATTACTTTATGAGCGCGTTGTCAATGGCGAGCTTGGTGGTTGTTTGTTTTTTTTAAAGCCGTTTACAACTGCACCATGATGGAACTGCCGTTTGAAAGTTTAGTCGGCCACATTTAGATGGGTCCCTGATTTTATGGGTTCCCCAGTCGAAAGTATCGAAGCCTAAACCGTCGGCTAATAGAAATAAATAGTAACCCTTCGGTGGTGGGACGTTTGCTGCCGAAAGGTTTACTTTTATTGCCGTTGACTTTCTTTCGCCCGCCACCCTTTCATAATTGTTAGATGGGATAAGAGAAAAAAAATTAAAAAGGATTTTTGCGGATGAAAAAAACATTATTTATTTTTAAGCAAATTGCATTTTTATTACGTCTAATAACAATTTGCAAATAAAAAAAAATTGCGAGAAATTACAAATGCTTTTTTGTTATTGTTTTGTTTATTGTTCTTTCATCACCATTTTTACTTTGAAATGGTATATGAAAAAAGACATAAGAAATTAAAAGAGGGCCGCCTAATTGAAATTGCAATGTAGCGATAGTGAAGTGTTAATAAATTTATCTACTCAGCGGGTACTTATAATACCTGCTTACGGGTTAGGAAAGCAACCTTTATTAGCTGGTCAAACTTTTTGCTACCCCAAGATTGATACATTTGCGACCGCAAAAGCTATCCAGCGGGGGGCCGGCACCTACTGACGGCCTTTTTTCACTTTCCTGGTAAGCTGTCGATTGAAATGTCACAAGTGTAAATGATAGTGAGTAATGCCGCTTTGCTTCGGACGGTAATAAAGATAATGTGCACGTCAGTGTGTTGAGAAATTCTCGACGACAATGTCGTCGGTAGATAAAGATTTTGCGGTCGTAATGTCACAAAGGCGAGTCGACAAGTGGTATCATACCTGTGCATTGCGTAAGAATAGTATAAAAAAAACATCCAAAATTCTCATGATCATCAGCCTTACCTTTCCACAAAATTGTCATATTTTTTTTATTGTAATGTGAGTTTTTATTTACTTTGGTTACTTTTTATTATTAATTAGCGTATGTGATTGCAGTAATTAATGTAACATAAACATGTCAGGTTCGTATGGATATATTCGGCACTCCGTGCACTCTGCCATTCCGTAAAGCATATAACTGAAATAATAATTCGATGAAAAGAGTACCAATTTATTAGCTAATTTAATGCTCTAAATATATTCGTAATTACAATTTATACTAAGTTAAATTAGTTTAACTTTAGTAATTTACTTAGTATCTAATAATGTGTTTTTGCTCAATAATTACGTATCTAATAAATTGTGATAATGTTGTTTAATTATAACGTTAATTTCAGGGTTTGTGGGTCATTCAGTTTGCGTACCAAATAACTATGTAGATACCATAACGTTTTATGGGTTTCGGAAGAGTATATCCCTTGCTCCTCCCATAGACCACCTTCAGACTGTATCCAAAGGAGTATTTACAACTTCGAATGGTCACTATTAGGATGAGGTAGGTAAACACGAGGGCAATTAAATAAATCGCTAAGAATATTTTGGAAGCAATCGGATTCCAAATGTAGTCTAAAATTAGTGAGACGGAATGGTTTTAGCTGCTGGATTTACATGGCGTTACTGTTAATTAATTTTTTTTTTTTTTTTTTATTTTATTTGGAAAACAGATACTATCGATTTATAATATGTTTATATCAAATATAGATACAAAAATCAACCAAGAATTATCATTGAAAATTTAAATTTTTTGTAACTATTTTTTGAATCATATTGTATATAAAATATCCTTTTTGTCTTGTATAACTTGTTCGAGCAGAAACCCCTGTCTAGCAGTGGAACGATGAAAGGGTGGGAAAAAACGTATTTATTACTATGAAGTAATTAAGGGAATTAACTAAGTAATTAAGTAAAAAGGGAATTATAATACACTGAAGAATTGGAACTTAAGTATTGTCAACAAATCTGTACTGATATTACAAAATAGTATATTATCAAACAATGTAGGTAATGTGATAAAGAAATCAATATACAATTTAACTTTTTAAAATAACTAACTGCAAATGCCTTTATAATTATTCATATTAAAATTTCAATTTACTAAGTAATAATTATATCACCACATCAAGTTCCTCAAGGGGTAGGCAAGAACCACCCACCGCCACGTATGTGGCCGTCTCTCGTGTTCTTACAAAAATCTCTTTATCTCTTCAACAGCTATTCATATCAAAATACCAATTCAAATTTATTTCAAAGACAAAAACGCTGCATGTGAACCGATTCATTGCAGTAGAGTTGCATTAGCCCACGACACGTCGCCGGTGCATTCAGAAAGTAGCGCGCAGTCGTAAAATTTTATCGCTTCTAATAGCTGCCCGCGCTGATTTGTGTGACACTAGCCTATAACCGGCATTAAGAATAATTACGTTCTACCCTCATATATTATTAAAGGTGTATACACTAGTATACGGTGTTGTTGGTGTCGTAGTACAAAAATAGTTGTCTCTACTTCCTCTTTGGTTTAGTGGTATAAGTGCGCTTGAGCGACAGGTCCTGAGTTCAGTTCTGCGTCGGGTATAATTCGGATTTTTAATTTGAAATTCTTACTGCCAGCTTAGAGTCTGGACTTGTGCCTGTAGTTCGGATTTATTTTCAGGCCAATGTTTATGCGATAGATTGAATTGAAGCAATAGCTATGAGTTAAATTGAGCATATGTATTTTATTAAAATTATAATATATAAATCTATTTTCTATAATTATATAATGTATACATATAGAGATATTTTTAATGCTTCAATCGTACTTAACTACTCGTATCTTACACAGTAATTTATGTTTTGTAAATTTTGAAAGATAAAAATTACACAGGTCCTTTTTGGTAAAAATATCTGAAAAATCACTCCTAAGTACTATAAAAAATGTATTCTGTATAAAATTCAATGATTTGAAGGACAGTAATAATTAACTGAAAGACTATTAACTTTTTTTATTACATCACAAAAAGTTTAAGCACCAGTGTTTATTTTTCATACAGTTTATTTTTTAAAAAAACTCTTAAAAAACTATACACTTTTTTCCCTCATCGTATAAAGCAAAAACAATATCAGCATCTATGAACTTGTTCTTTTTTTAAAATACACTCTTCGTCATATTTATCGTGAATAAAATGGATGTGGAGAGGATGAATGCATACTCGTACGTAGGTGCCAGAATGACGGGCGTATAAATTACAATGCTTTGCAAAAAAAATAGTATTGAATATCGATGGCAAGATATAGCCGGGGGCATCGATCTGAGTGCAACCCGCACCATACTACCGGAAGCTCTTCCTTCACACGGCATTGATGCGCCGAACAAAAGCGCACAGTTTCATGACAAATTCAATTCGTACAATTGTATTGACGACTGAATAACCGAACGCTCTGTCAGCGTATCGTTTAATAAAATTTATGAACACATATATATTTATTATTTTTTCCGAATTCGCGTAAAGCTGGTTAGAAGGAAGCGTGTTGGTGCGACTTTCCGAACGTTTGCTTTTCGCGCGCACAAAGACTAAATCCGTCCTTTGTTGCGATCGCAATACGAGTCAGATATTAAAAGCACGTGTGGCCAAACAAAGGTTGCGTTATGCGGGGGATTATTTGCCAATTTATGGCGCTTTTTGTAAATTCCGTTGAAAGCTCGCGCCGGAAATTTGGCTCCATTTCAACAAATGACCTTTTAACTATAAATACGCGTAATGTATTCGTGTGACAAAAACGCTCTGATATACGATGACTCCCACCTTACTCGTGGGAATACATTTTTCATTGATGTTTTGTTTTCGGATTCCTGCATATCTATGTACAAAAAGCGGATCTATTTTATATCATTCACTTAACATTTATTGACTACTCAAAGGAGAAGGCAGAGGCGTACTACCACTTTTCACCCTTCATGTCATACTCGTACGTCCCACAACATAATTGGTAATTCTACTGCCGTAACAAGCTATTTCTTTGAACACAACATCACACCAAAAGTACATAAAACTTGACAAATACATAATATATTCAATTGCCAAGCTACATTATCATTTATAGATATGCAACAAAGTCCTTAAAGGAATCTATGTATTTTCGTACACACACAAACAACGCAATACCGAGGTAATACGACAATGCGGGGTCGTATTTTTATTTTTTATCAGTAGCCCGGGGATACCCGATCGCGGTTAAAATGGTAGATTCGCTGCTAGTTTGGAAAGCCAGCGCATGATACATATTTTATAAGCCCGCTTCGATTGTTCCATGGCGGTTTCATTTTTTTAGCCTCGCGTCCGCCGATCCGCGCGTCCATCGACACATGAGAGAAATTTTTTCTTGTTGCCCAAATCCCGGCCAGTGTTTTTCAGTACCAAGTGCATGTGAAGTAGTCACTTAGTGTTCAGATCTATGAGGGATTTTTACTCTTTTTGGGTTCCAGCCCTCCGACGTATGTTGCTTTCCAACCGCAAACACGTTTTGCTGCGTTTGAGAATGTCACGTTTCGTTTGTTTGGTGAAATTCTTTATTGCTGGTAGCAAAAAGTGACACATCATTATTATTTCAGTTGACAAATATTTTTGCTAGATGTATGACTTTTCGAAACATATCTATACCTCCCAGTCTTTTTCCCTTTAGTTTGGATACATCTGAATACCTTGGCCCTACTACAAACCCACCTACTCCGCCATCTGGCATGTGATCGTCACTCAAGAAGCTTTACTCCGGCGACAAGCAGTTCTATGAATTAATTGGCTTTTATATTATCTCTCATCCGAATACTCTCTCTTTTAATATCTCTTGATACAAAGAGAGATGTTTCATTTTCCTACGCATATCACAATAATATTTGATTTTATAAGCCAGTTACTTAGGAGTTTCTTTCGGAACTTTTTTTCTTGCAACTTCTCTTCGTGATTTTATGGCAATGGAAAAGGAAAATCATACAATCACGTATCCGTAGATATGTATGAAGAAAATGCAGACTGGAGGAAAAAATTGTCAGATCTGTAAGGATAGAGCTTTACCGTTTACTTGCTCTCTGCTCACTCCCCAAGGGACGTGACGTGACGATATATAAAACACCATAGTGTATACTACCTCGTATTATAATTTTACTGAAAGAAAAAACGAGAACAATACGTAAAGCAAGGCACCGCTCATATTGGAAGTGCTACACTCATAAATATTAAACCGAGAGATATTGGTGTATACACGGGAGCTGACAGAGGACATCTATAAAATGGCACCACCCGGCTATCTTGATGTCTGCATCCCCTTATCTGTGCGGTAGAAAAACTTAAAAAACTACCATTATGTCATGGTCATTAATTATGTGGCCAAACTTGACGTGTCCACGAATTGGCGCTGAGGTGGAGTGTGTTAAAAGACAGGTATAGTTCTATGTAGTCTACCGTTTAATAGACAATAGTTTGTTATGTAACTTGAAAAAAATATTCTTTGTTTTTAGACTTGTATGATTTTCTAGATTTTTAGATTTGTTTTTTCTGCGTACCCCGTATAAAACATGGCGTGAAGTGTAATAGTGATAATGAATGCTATATACCTATGTATATGATTTTACATAATATGTACCATAAAATATTTATTTTGTCTGAATTAAATTTAAGACTTTGAACTTAGCTGTTTGTTATTGATCATTAACGTTTTCATTGTACTGGAATTCAATTAAATATTTTTTTGTGGAATCGCAAAATTTCTTTATTTAATAGTTCAATAAACGCTTTTGATTAATTAAATATATAAATGAAAAATTAATATTTTGGATACGGTCAACTGATTTCGAACCAGACAGGGTGAATTTTATGGTAACCAGACGGCTGTTAAACTACGTACGTACATACATATAAGTAGGTACCTACTTATAAATATGTACTTATATAGTTCTCTGCAGTGTTGCAATCACAAAATAGTTTAAAAAAGTGTATTTGAAAAAAGGTGTAACAAATAAATGTTAATAGGGATGCAAATTTATTCATTAATAATAGTGTGTTGGCGCCGCGGCGTCGGGCCCGGGTCGCCGCATTTATAACCCACCGGCCAATACGAACGTCATTTTTAACCGTCATCGCTAATTTGCCATTGTTTTGCCCACTGACGCCACCTTTTTGCCCAAACCATAAAACAGATAAGTTTTTCTAAAACAGGCACCTCTTAATTGATTATAAACTTTGGACTACATACGGAAACCGAGCAAAAAATCACAATAATTAATCATTGGTGTAACGCCAAGAAATTTATTATGCGACTTAAGCCTCAATAGCGAAATATACGGCGAGTGCAAACCGTGAAAGTCAGTGGAGTGGACGCTGTGATTCTCCCTGGGCTCGTATCGACTAACGTAGCCAATATGTTAGGCGGGCGGCGTCGTAGGCATCAAGGCAGAGAGCCTGGGTTGCTATAAAGCACGGTGCAATAAAGAGAATGGATGCCGCCCATCGGCAGGCACCGGCCGCCGGCAGGATTACCCGAATCGCCACTATTTATCGCTCGAGCCTTGCGCCCAGGTGCCATCAATCTATTTAATGATCGGGTCAGCACATGCTCTAGGTCTTTTTGCCACTAACGCCCGCCCGTGCATAAAACAAAGAAGCAAAGGCGTAGACCGGGAGATGGACGTTTGATGAGGCGCTTTTGTGTCGATCGCCGACGTTAAAAGGGTTCCGGAACGCACTATCAGCAGTTATGTACTGAAGGTTTTGCATATTTTTTTACGCAACTCCGGCCGGCCTATGAAATTCACAATGGCTGCTGAAATATTTAACGGGCATCGAACAATTCGTCGTATATAAAGCTATTGAAATGGATGGATTCGTATAATCTTCTCCACATATCTTTAATAACAAAAATATTTATTGTTCGCTTTCCAATCATATAACTCGGATTTCCATTTCGGGCTTATATTTTTTTATTGATGTGATGTGCAGTGTTTGCGTTAAAAGGTGATTATTATCATATATGTGTACCTATGTATATATTTTGTTGCTTACACATTTGTTTTACAAGTTATTTGTTACTAGTCTTACATGAATAGCCAAGCAATATATCTATACAATAAACAATAACAGATGTTAGATTAGGTAATAATGACATATCATTACCGAATCTAAAATGTATCATCGACATAATAATTGTATACACTTAAACAAAATCTCTATAAAAGTAGGACATGTTATCAATTTCAAAACTGTCCTCAACACACCTTTGTACGCCCTATTTGTACACTGTCAATCGTCCATTCAAACTGGTCACGGGATAGCGCAGGTCACTTAAGATTTAAGTGTCACCAGTGAATAGTACGAGGAGGCAGTATGTCTTGCACAATGCCGGGTCATACATCGACCGGCCATACATCGCCGGGCCATACATCGCCGGACCGTACATCTGGCGGCCGTGCGCGGAGCTACTGGCGGAGGGATTTGATGGCTGAGTCATTGTACACCTCCGCTTTGTCTAAGCGTTCTTTGCTGCCATTTAGACGCTGTGAATGAATAGCCCGTGTCGAAGTGCGTGAGGATTGTGGCGCTTAATCCCTATTCTATTTATTTGAATGCAAACTTGGTGATTGAGATATTTGTGTTTATTTGTGTTGGTGCTTGAGATTCTCACCATATAAGGTTTATACAAAAGGTCGTCTCCTATTAAAATGGCAAGCGAGAGGATGATGGCGTTCATTAAGAAAAGTCTATATCTCCAGTGGATTGAGACTGGCTGATGATGATGAAAAGACGGTATTTCATAGCTATAAATAAAAAATTAAAGAATATGTTGTACTAAAACTGGGGCTCTTGGGTCGTTTACGTGGATAAAAGCTGTTACCATGAGGCATCATCATCTTTGATTTCAAAATTCCAAATTTTCAATCCTAGTAAAATAATAGGAATTGCATCGATTTTCAAAAGAAATAATATCACTTATTACTCAACAACATCTAACTCCATTGAATATTTTCCTCAAATCGGCCTAGTCATTTCTGAAATCGTCGGGTCGGGGGACGCGGGGTGCCCAACGTCTTGGGCCAGCGGTTGAATGTAGCCAAATTGGACGAGCGGAAGCCGTCCCGCCCGCGACTTGACCGGAACTGCCGCCCGCCCCCACCCGCCTTGGAACTGTTCTCCATGATACCAGCTAGCGTTAAATGTTACTTCTGTGTTCCATCTGTATAGTGTGAGTTTTAAAGGTTTACTTCCAATTCCCTTAAATGAAAATAGTGTAGGGGAACAGCGTTTTTTTAATAACATTACATGAATATACTGTAGGGCAAGTAATGAAATCTCGTGACATGATAGAAGATACGATTGTCAAAGGGACGGGACGAAATTTGGTGGAAGAATATAAAATCTAGGGCATTAAGAAATGCCCAACCAGTCATTTTTAGATATTGATCTATTTTGTGGAAGTCATATGTATTTTATCAAAAGTTTTTAGCTCCTCTGTAACTTGTCATTAATTATTAAATGATTTTTAAGTAAATTATTAAAATATAAAGTGTGCTTAATATGTTAGTGTTATATTGTAATTAATTATAAAGAAAAATATTTAATCTAAATAAATCGAAATAATTTTAAAATTAAATAAGCAAAAACATTATTTTTAATTCAATTTAAGGTATTAATACCAATTAAAATCACATCGAGTTTCTGCTAAGGAAGACAAGAGTAGAAGATTAGATTCATGCAGATTTTCAATGTTATTATTGATTAACAATTGTTCGTTTCACCGTACATAGCGTTTCTGTTCATTATACCTGACATTTGATCTTGAGAAAAAAATCTTTAATTTTATCCGTTTGTCGAGTTTCTCAAGTTTAATTAAGACTAGAATATTTAAGTTAGAAAGTCCCAGGATACGAACCCAGGACCTCTCGATCAGAAGTGACGCTTATATTTAACATAATTTTAAAATGAACGTATCGATTTGAATAATTTGTAAACATCCTAAATTATTTAATAATTGATTTACATAAGGATTCATACTATGATACGGATAGTATTAACGTTGTACTACTAAATTTCTTTTTACAACTTTCGTCAGTATTATGGAATAGTGACGCGGGTGTAATGGATACGCAC